>JAGFPH010007502.1:6140-19606 GCA_018207615.1 Philaenus spumarius | reverse complement strand
GTTTATTTATAAGACTAGTTATTGAGCAGATTTTTATTGTAGTATATGTTTACTGATTGTGTAAAATGTTCAACCCAATATATAAGCTACGTAAAGTCATGTTACACACAATTATGCGAGCGGAACGAGCTCGGGTTTGACTCTTCCCTAGTTTACAAACAAAGTTAGTTACCTCAAAAAGGTCGACAGATGCAACCACTAAGCATCTGCCACAAGCAACGATTTCTAACCAACCAAGCAACAAAGTTTTACTTACGGTTAAGGCATATTTACCTGATAAAAGTTATCATGAATAAAGGCTCTGTAAAAGTGACAACGTACTTGCTCGACATGTTTATTTATGTCCAATAAATTATTTACTTCATTTTGCATACTACGAACAACTTAAATATTAAGTCTGTATAGTTGTACTTATTAACTTGGAAGTCTGTACCATCATAATATGAGTACCTATTTGCAAAACACTTCAAAATTTTAAAATGCCTCATATTTTTATCAGATATTTTCTGGCAATAGTTCATTAGGTTGTTCTAATTCTTCCGTCACATTATTCTATTAAATTCTAGAGTATTAAGCTAATCATATACTTGTTACTTAGGCAGATGGAAATATTGATATTAATGTACACTACTACTCTGTCGCCGTAAATTATTTACTGCTTCAATTAAACACGTTATGACTTAACTAACGACCAAATCAAAATCAGCAATAATAGATAAGTTTAACATTTTTTTAAATTTTTAATTTATCAAACAAAACCATTTCTAAGTACAGTTAAACTGTTACTTTAATAACAACATAAAGGAACATCCTGCAACTTGTATTTTTTTTACTTTCCTGGGCATTTTGTGATAATTTAGTAGGGATAAGTTATAGGCTACAAAATTATTAGAATCAACAATTAAAATTTTAGTTTTAGTTTTTATGAGAAAGTTTCTAAACATTTATGTTATTAAACAAACATAAGGCATAACTGTTAAAAAATTACACTTTAAGCACCTTTTTTTTACTTAAAAAGAATGTAGTTCTTCTATACAATAGAATAATAAAGTAATATCATGTGTCAATGACACAGTAGACGAAGTAACATCCAAACTGCAAATAGCCATAAATAATATTCAAGAATGGCTGTTAAAATGGAGAATCAAAGTAAACGAGTCGAAGTCTACACATATTAACTTTAATAATAAATCAGTGGAACCATTACCTGTTACTCCCAATAATATTCCGATACCATATGCAAATCAAGCGAAATACCTTGGGATGAACCTTGATGCAAAGTTAAAATGGAAAGTGCTCTTTAAAAATAAAGTGGAAGAACTTCAACTGAAATATAGGAAAATGTACTGGTTAATTGGGAGAAAATCTCAGTTATCCATTCACAACAAATTCATGCTCTATAAACAAATACTGAGAGTTGGGTATTATGGTATTCAACTGTGAGGATGCACAAAAACCAACAATCAGAGCATTGTCCAAAGTTTTCAGAATAAAGTGCTTAGAGTAATTGTAAATGCTCCTTGGTACGCCTGTAATCAACACCCAAACGTTGAAGTTGCTAAACTACGTCTTCAAGAGGGAAACATAAGAAGACTCAAAAGACCAAAACCTTTCGAGTTGCCTGAATAGTCAGCATAATGCAGAATTCATCAAACGAACACTTCATGTAGAGGACATAGTGGTGTAATATTGTTAATCTTGCTAGATTCAAATGTTGTTAGTCAAAACATGACTAGTTCTTTGTTTAAAATTTTATTTGTTAATGTTTGAATAAAATAATTTAAAAAAATTTATTATTTAAAGTGCATACAGTATTTTCATTAAAATTAGGCTATTGAAGTATTTACTGATTTCAGTTTAATTTATGTATATATAAGTTTGCATATATATTATTCTAGTTTGTATAACCTAAAATTACTTGACTGATTTGTATTAAGTCATTGAATTGTACTTTTATCATAGGTTAAAAGCATAAATATAAAACAAACAAAGTATGAATAGAAATAATCATACATTCAAATTTTTAAACTCACATCACAAAAGTTATAGGATAACATTATTTCTAAAGTTAACAATACAACCTAATGGTTTTATAGAAACCCATCCATTATTATTTTAAATTTATTAATGTAGTACTGCCATTTTTATTTATTTATTTCAGTTTTACTTTACACAATTTTATACGATAATAGCAGCAGCGCAAAAGATTAAAATTATATTTCCGAACAAAAGAAATTATACAAGAAATATTCCGATGAAAATTATGTAAATGAAATTTAATACGGTAAATACAAATAAAACCTAATATAAGTATTTATTTAGTAATAATACGTATACTTAAATGATAGTGATAATTAGTAAAATAATTTATTTATAAACAAATATAATTAAATTACAGTTTATTTAAAACAAACTTAAAACTTCAATACATTGTTAAGTCTCTACCTTTAGGTAATATTACTGAAAGATTTTGTTATATATATTAATAATTTATATATAATCAGAAGTAAATTGAAACATTTTTAAGAAACATCAATTTTATCTGGTACTTTAATAACATTCTTTAACAAAATAAATGAGCATTTGCAACACTGTATTGCCTAGAATATTTGGGGTATAAAGTGTTTTATTTTAAATGGTTGTATTTAGGTTATGTTTATAGAGTTAATTTTTTTACAAAAAAGTCTGTCTTGCTTCTGTTATGGCGCCTAGGGTTTGGATCTGAGGGGTGGAGTTTCTGAGTGCTTTTGGTTGTTTATTTAAACAATATCTACCAAGGTACAATATACTTACATTGAAATAAGAAGTATGTATATATAATAAATGTATTATAAATTTATAACTAATTTCACAATTCTATTTGTTCTATTTGTTTTATTTTATTTTTTAATATCTAAAAAATTGTCATGAAAAATTATTTTCACCTAGGCTAAGCCTACTTGCATAGTTTGAAATAATCATAAAAGCCTAACCTAACCTTAACTATATTCTATGTGGATTCTAAATGGATTACATTAACTAATAGATTACATTCCTTTGCACTGTAAATTATTCAGTACACCCATTATTACATACCAAAGTAGATTAGTTCAGTATGAAACCTTCTCAAGTATAAAACCTTTGTAAAATACTACATAAACAAAACATTGTCTATCTTATTTACTCAGTATTGTATATTTTGTTAGTATTAAAAGTAAATTCTGATTTTATCTTTATGTGCAGTGTTATTCAATGTGTTGTAAGTCTGTATGGGTGAAAAAAAGCAGTCGTTCATGATTTTGCTTAACATAAAATATATACTAATTAAAAATCTACAGCTGTGCAAGTATTAAAGTTATTTATTATTTACTTTGAATTATTTTACTATAAAATATTATTTATTTTTATTATTATTTATTAAATATTTTGAAATTATTTACAAATTATACATTTATCTTATGTTTGGTATTCGACTCCATTCTGAAGAAGTATAAAAATTATAAAACAATATTATTACTCCCTACATATTATTTCTTTCCGAAAAATATTCCATATTCAAACTATTTAAATAAAATAAAATTTAATCTGGTTTTTAAACAGTATTTTTTATTAGTATGTTACACAGTATTTTAAAACTGGACTTAAATAAATAATATACCAATCTTAACAAGTTAGGAGAATTTCAAATTACCTCAATATTACAGTAATAATCTTGTTACCAAAAACTATTTAATGAGAGCAGGCCTACTTTTCTTGCTAAAGTGGTATAAGTCAAGAAACCCACATGAAGACCCGCAAAGAAGCTGAACAAAAAATTATTCTATAGAGGGTGTCTTGAAGTATCTACCATTACTTTAAGAACCTGAGGCAAATGGTAGAACACAATAACATAATTAAATTGTCCCCAAGACACTAGTTTTTACACAAACGCCATTATAATATTATTTTTGTAACACTTGTCAATAGTTATCTCAAAAATGTATTTATATAATAAATTAAAATTAGAATTTCATATCATAATTAGAGTATCAATCTATAACAAATAACACAATTTTTCTAACCACCCAATTCAAGAAAGTTCATAAAGTTGGATGTTAAAAGGTGGTAAATTTTACCGTTGCATTTGACTGTTGTTAGTGGTGGACTTGAACTAACAATAGATTGTATTAGTTCTATTCTAATCGTGTGTGTTTAAGACAAGTACCAAACATTTTGCTTTCAGTTTTTTCCGATAACTCGTTTATCCATAGAACTACAGATAAAATATAAATACCCATTTGAAAAATACAACTTTTTGCTTCTGGTAAATATTCGTAGATGATTTTAGAGATATTCAACACAAACATTTTTTAAATATTATTTTGTGTTTGGTTTACTATGTTAAAAAACTCTATGAAAACTAAAGTTAAAAAACAAATAGGCTACTGTATAAAAATGAGTCTATTAGGCATTTTATTAATGTTATTATAAATATCTTAGCACAGGAATAATATGCCTACCTTCAAGTATTGGCAGAGAATTATAAAGCACTCTGTATATATTTTTCTAATATTACAAAATTTTAATATTTCTGATGTAGCTTATTAACTTGTTTCATATTTCAAATAAAATGTAGAATAGGTTAAACTGTAAATAAGACTATCTGTGTTTAGTGTACAAACCTTTTGTTTTCACAGATTAGTCACTGAATGCATGTTCGGAACAAAGAAACGAACAAATTAATTAATCAACCTAATTATACATTAGTTAACGGAACCTGCAAATATTATTTTAGTTATATGATATTGCTTGTGTGTATCTTTGTAAGGGTCCATTGTAACATCTGGCCTTTGAAACCAGATACTTATGTGGGAGAGCTGGCTTAAGAAACAATGTTGAAAAATAATCCATTACCACATATATTCACACATATATATATGTTCACATATATTTACCAAGAACCGATATATTTACTGTAATCAAATTTATATTGCTGTTAACAGGATGAATAAGTTATACATCTTAGTTAATTAAATACGTTACCTTCACTTGATTAAGTGTGTTGAAGTTAGAAACATCCCCTTTTTCTTTCTGAGTTAATCCTGAAAGTTATAACTGCCCCGGATCGGTTTTATGTTCGTTTAAATTAAACAAAGTATTGGGTGTATTGTAAAGTGTATTGCATTATTTCAACTAAAATAAAACCTTAATTACAGGAGACAAAACCCTGTTCTTTATTCTTAAAGCAAAAGCGCTGCTATTAATTTAAAACTTTGCATATTTCCTTAACTTCTAAAAGATTTCTATTAACTTTTTCATTTTCTATTCAAATTTATGTGCTTAATTTAAATACTCTTAGTTTGAATATTTTTCTTTGAAGAAAGGTTCAATTTATGTTTAGAAACTTTACAGTTGTATAGAGCAGGACGGCGGCAATCAATCAATTGGTTAAATCTGGTTTCCATTATACAGAATGCAGCATATTACCACTACAGCGTGTCCTACACATAAGCGCTCATTTAAGCTACCTCAGTCCCTCAATAACTCATTTCTAGTAGCTATATTAGTTGGATAAAAAAGTCTACTGCGTTGTAAGTGTTTAACATTTGTTATACGGACAAAAGATTCAAGAAAAAAGACTTCTAAAGACACTGCTATTTCAGACAGAAATAGCCTGTTTGAACTGTTTGAAGAAGTAATAATAATTCCAAACGAAGGCTATTGCAGGCTCTTTATAAACACCGTTGTTTTTAACTATTTGAAGAATACGTACTCCGGAATAAAGTGGATCCTAATTTTCTACAGACAGATTTATGGTCTGATATGAGGAAAATTTGTTAGTGGTATTGTGGAAATTCTCTAAAGAGTTAATGTTAATGGAGACCTAGTTTGAGCCCATATACGAAGAATTAGTTTAATTAAGTGGAACTGAACTTACTACGGCACTGCGACCTCATGAAGGTAACTGAAAATACTAAATGTTACGGAATAGTCCCGTTGTTGAAAATTATTTTTTCATGTCTGCAATACAGCCTCATTTCAAGGAATTTTTAAATAAACACTTCCGATAATGTGTAAGAGAATATCAATGTAGAAAACGTTCACACGAAAAAATATTCTACACAATAAAATAAAGATTAGTTATTTTTCGTTACAAATAAAACGAAAACCTAACGTGACTAGAAAGGGTGTAATAATTCAGTTGTGATTCCTCAACTATATTGAAAAGAAGCATAGTTGCATATACATTCTTCAGCCATAAGCCACGGACAAATAGTGGAATAAATTTAGTTTGGAAAAATAATGCAAAAATATTAATTTGTTGAATAGCCATGAACAAAATATCACTGCTAAAAAATTTCTACTCAACTTTAATTAATACATGAACTTGAAAAATTACTTAATGAATTGAGAGTTGTCGTGTATTACTGCTGCTTCCATGAACTAGATCAGATATTTAAAAAGCTAGTGGTTTTATAATGTCAAAACTACATAACTATTTATTTTTATAAAGTACATCTTTGGTTGTATGTAGGCTAACAAATATTAGCAGAAAAATATCATAAAACATAATAATGTGTACTTTTTGTTATTATATCTTGACAAATAAAAAATATTTTTACGCTTAGATTGTGGAAAAATGAATAACTATAACTATAAACATTTTTGTAATGATCTGACGAAGGTGGCGTAGTTTCACCGAAACCGGTTATCAAAAGATAAATAAGGATTGTTAAGAGGGAGAGAAAATAAAAGGTAATTAGTTTATATTAATAACATAACTTTATTCAGGAACATATCACTTATATTTCGTATATATTTGTAATAAATTATATGTAAGTAAATAGTATAATTAGTTATTCGTCGAAGGATATATTTTGTTGTTTTAAACACTAGTACCAGTGAAAAATATGATTTTGAAACTGTTTATACTATGTTGTTTCTAAAACATATTTGTAGGATCAGAGGATCTCCATATTTCCTCCATTCCAATTATCCTTTGCTTTTGTTTTCTCCTTCTAATTAGACTGAACAATGGTTCATTTTATCAAATGGCAACAGTCAACAACCATCATCATCACAGTCTAACATCTGAAATACAAATGCGGTCACCATATTAACAAAAACAATATTCATTATTTTCAAAAGTTAAGGGAAGATGTACAAAAACTATTATTTAAGATATTGTTTGTCAAAAATACTAATACGTAACACTAAACTGTATGACACATAAATTAAAATACACATTTTACAAAAACTATAATGGAGAAGAAATTATTAGACTTTTAGGTAGAAATGATTAATCAGGGTCTACTGGACTCATGCATAATATTACTGTGCATGTAGTCCAAAGGCTACATTATACAGCTCTAAAGCCTAAGTCTCCAGATAAAATTCGAGTGAATAATTTAAATGATTGAATTCAAGATGGTAGCCGGTCTATGTGTTCAACTTTAAAACCAGCAAAACATTGTCCATGCATAGTAATTAATCTTAACCACAATAACAGTTTGAATTTAAATATATACGTATAGCATAAGAAAATAACAATGCTATATTTTAAACAAGATATTCTTATTATTGGGTTTTTTCTTAGTCGTTGCATTCAATACAAAGTATAAAATATACAATGTTTAATATTTGCATGTTAAAATAGGTTCAGAAGATGTAGGTTGTGCATTTCCAACTCAAACAAATTTAATTAAATCTCAGCAGCCCCTTTATTTAGCATAACAGTTTGCCTAGACTTGGATCTTACAAAATGTATTTCAAACCTATGCTCCTGAACTAGTAGATATGAAGTAACACCATTTAATAGTTAAACGTGATAATACATATTGCATACGTATGTATGAGGAAAGTAAAAAATGGGCTAAATACAACATTATGAACCAGTAAGTTTATCAATTGATTTATACTCTAAAGCTGATCAAATATCTCGTGTTTATGGTTATTAACATTTTATTTTTTTATATCGAGTAAATAAAAGTTGAAAATACAATTTAATGTACCGTAATATTTTGCGATTAATAAAATTTCAAGTAGAGGTTTGTGAATGAATTGAGCAGTTAGAACCGTTAACATTTCTACCCCTGGACAAATTTTATGACATTTTTTACGATGTGTTTAAAAAATCGTTGCCATTATAACTAATTGTTTACATCTTTCATATTATTAGTGTAGGCCTATTTGGTGTTTCAAAGAAATTACAACAAAGGTTCAAAATAACCCTTTAAATATTAAAAGTATCTGTTTCTATTTTGTGTACATTTTATAAATATTTTAATTGAGTACCGGTATTATAGGTAAACTAAACACATGTCTTGTTTTATATATCTGAATTAATGATGTCGTTTATCATTATTATTTATGTCTGAATAGTGTAGTGTAACCTAAGCATAGTTGTAATAAATAATGTTTTATAATTGTCACTAATAAAACCAAACTGTAGCTTGTTTTGAAACTAAACAATTGCATATTTTCAATAGGCCATTAGCAATTAACCACATCCAAAAATATTACCAATACACAAATATGGCATAATTAATTTGGCTTAAATATTTTGTATAATTGTCACTAATTTATGTTTTAATAAGCAATACAAATCAACTTGATAGAATAAAACTTGAAAACTGACTATCACAAATATTTCATTTACTAACGCAAACGAGTTTCAACGATAATGTCGCAATCATCAGTGACTCACGACTTCCTTTCTAAATACTGCACAACACTATAGTAAGTTGCAAGTGTGAGTTCTATACCTTTGAATAACTTGTGCACCATTAAAGACTGTGACATTATCGTTAAAACGTGTTCAAATAATGTACCATCCTCAAAGGGAACAAACAAAATGGAAAGCGTACTGAGTCAAAAATGGGGTGGTACATACATAAGGGAGAACAAAGATGATAAATCCTTCTAAGGATAATAATCTGTAGCCTTACCTTATTTTGGAAAGTTTTTCAAGAAACACCTGAATTAGCTATTCACAGGAAATGCCAAACAAATACAATTCACTTAATAAACAATTTGTTTATTAAAATATTATTTTAAATTAAAATACAAAAAGATTATACGCCCTTAAATAATAAAAAAAATCTTAAATTGACATGCCCATAAGTACAATTGATTTTCAAAGAAAATATTTACAATATATATATTAATTAATTATGTTCAAAAAGAAAAACCCTCCCCAAAATAAAATTTGAAAAACCCTCCCTGTTTACAATAAAAAAAAATACAAAATTACGAACTAGTAGTGTTTACAAATTTATAAAATTGAATACATTCACCATGGATTTGATAATAATTTTTTATCTATGGCCAAACTTAATACTAGGTAAAAATTAATTAATAAAAAAATTATGAGACGTCTCTCTATAAAAAAAGTATGTAAATTTTCTAATATAGAGCCCTTAGGGCTAAGGTCCGAAATATGCTATAGCTGCACCTCCCAATTATTATTATAAAAAAAATATTATTGTAGCCTTTTTCAACTATGTAAGCCTTTATTAATTTGATATCATTTTTAAAGTAACAGACAGTTCAAAATTCTAGCAACACTCAGAAATGCTTTCACAATGGCTGGTTGTTATTGTTCCGAAGATGGAAGACAAAACTTGTAGGATGTTAAACCCATGTGATACTTAAACCAGTGATGTTCACTATAAAAAAAAAACACACATGTTTTAGTACATGGCTAAAATCATGTATAAGGTTGCATAACTATATCATGTAAGAAACTGTAATTTAACCTCGTGTATAGAACTGTATTATATTTTCCTGTATGAAACTGTAATTTAACCTCGTGTAAGAAACTGTATTCTAATTTATAGGCTTACAAAGAAATATTTAAAACAGAGCTTTGAATACACACTATTACACCTTTATAAGGCTTAAAAAGGCTTCTAAATCTTATAATGCAAACAGTTTAAGGCTTGTGGCTACGTAAAGTAAAACAGATAGGCTATGTAAAATATAGGCTATGAAAAAAAGAAGTTAAGTTATGACATAAAATATACTCTGCAAGTGTAGATAAATGTTACAGTTAAATTCACACAATACATATTATTATAGCCAACTCAGGGTGTAATTTAGGTTTGAACTTTACCTGGTAGAAGATAGATGGATATCTTAGCCGGTAGACATGTTTTGTAACGAAATAGGCATTAGACAAGGTCGGACAGATTTGCCTTGAAACGCCATAAAAACACTTCACAAGAATAACCTTAAACAACTCACGAACGCATATTAATAAAACTTGCTTACAGATGGTTAAATTTACCAAGTCGGTTTTACATTTAAATAAAGTTCTGTTTAGACTAAGAGTTGATCGTGTTGTCACTTTTCACCTGACATGGTCAAGGCTACGGCAGAAGAATGAATAATCAAAAAAATGACCGGCTAGCAAGCCAGGCAGGGAACAGCTGTTGAGTGGCAGACTGGTCTTACGTACAATGTTGCCAACATGAATAGGCCTTGGCGCGCGAATTCAAAAGTTACTAGTTTTTTGGATTTACGTTTCTACAAACGCTACAATAATAAACGTAATATTTGTGCGAATCTGAGTGTAAGTTTATCGTCTTAAACAGCAAGATCAATATTTTATAATATATGTTTAGAATATTTATTTAAATATATATTGAAGACATAAATATACATTATGCATTATATTGATTGCACACCCTTCACAAGTAAGGTAAGCAAGGAGAACAGGAAAGACGTTAATGCGTGTTAATAAAGTCTGGTGTTGATCCTACCTTAGTCGGTAGAAGGAGAAGAGTGCTCTCAAAGCAGAGTTTTCTTTGTGAAGATTTACATAATAAACTTGCATACATTTTCTTCTAAGTAAAGGTTGTGTACTTTGTCTTCTTATGTTCTTAAGAGAAATTGCGGATTTTAAAGTGTTAATTAACATGAGTAAAGATGTAACTGAGTTACTATTGCGTTAGTAAATATATTTTACTTAACAAAATGACAAATTAAGTCACAAATACACAATTAAACTAACTTTTATAGTCAAAACTGTATTACTTAAGATTACTTAAATTAGATACAAGACATTCTAATAACATTAATCTGATTCTATTAATTTCATATAGTTCACATGCTATATTTATGTTTGCGTTATTTATATCGATAAGGCTAGTTTGTTAGCTTTGCTGTTACTAAAAATAATGGCTCTAATACATAACAATTGAGATATAAACATTATTGCGCTAAAATGAATTTACATCTACTAGCTCATACAGGGTTTCATGAAATCGTTTGTTTTAGTAAAAAAAAATGTCTAAAAGAAAGTCTTTTAATCGTAACACTATTGACAGACACATACGTTGAAAAAAAAACTATTTCTTCATTTTACTATTTTGAAGTTTTATTTTATAATTAAAAACAAACATTTGTTTTTACTTTAAAATCTTCTTTTTTTTCTAAATAGTAGATACAGTCTAAAGCTGGTGCTTGTGTTATGTTTGTCTAGATTTTTTAAAGAAAACTCTCTCTAAACACACCCAACGTAAAGCTAGTTAGCACATAGTAGGAAACCGATTTCTTTCTACATATGTGAACAAATCATTAAATTTACTTATCCATATGTACTATAGTTGAATTGCTACGTGACATGAACTTGACAAATAGCATTAATTAATTTACAATTTATTAGTATAAATCAAAAACATATAATATAAATAATCATATGTTTTTTATTAATATAAATCATTGCTTTTATTAATATAAATCAAACATTTCCAAAGCTTTCATACATTTGTTGGCAAAATTCCAGAACAATTATTTTCACAAAAATAAGTGCAGATATACACAACAATAGTGTAACATTTAAAGGAATATAATTTTACTTTTAACTACCAAACAAACTGTATGATAATTGTTTTGAAAACACTATTAAACATAATATGCCAATTTCACCTCTGTTTCTCTTTACGTTTCCTCCAGAACTTTAATTTAAACGCATGCATTGTGTTATCAATAACAATGAGTAGTTTTAAAATACACACATATTCCTTCACGAAATGTATTTTATTAAAGAAACTCCGACAGTAATAAATAGTTTGTTGTTTTCAGAATTGTTTGCTAATTCTGGATGAGGCTTAAGAAAATAAGTAGCTGAGATTGTCTTGAAAAAAAAATAAAAACCATCAAGGACTGAAAGCAAGTTTGGCTAACTTACATTTCTTATATCATTTTCCAAAAGACTAAGAAAGATGCTTAGACATTATTTTTAGCGTTAACATTAAAAAAAAACATTTAAAATATTATAATCTTCTTAAAATAACTGCTGAAATAAATAAAGTTCCGCAGGAAAGTAACACAATTTTTATTTTTATTACTTATGTCTAAGGGATGAATTGCAGTAAGTTATAACTCTTACACTTCCCATAGAGCTAAAGACCTGAGACTTGGCACATATTATGCTCAAGTTATATATAAGAATAAAAACGAATTCCATTTCGAGTTCTTGCTTCAAGGGGTAAAATGGGGTAACTGTCCCTACTTAGCCTTTATTAATGTACAATGCAAGCAGAGATGTGAAATTTGACTCAAGAGGAGCCGAATAAACCTCAAACCATTTTTTATTTTCACTTTCGATTGCTTATTTTTATAGGTTTAAATTGGGGAAAATATCATCTGGACTAAACTCAATATTTTGTGTTTTGGGGACAGCGAACTCAAATCTGATAAAGTTTTATCGAATTGCGGCTAATGGTCGATATATACCCGATATTTACTTCATTCACGAATTCTTATCTGCCGGAGAAGAAGCAAGTATTTCTAGTGCATGATACAACCTTTTCCACTTTTACTATAGGTGTCAGAATTAATCTTTCAGTTTTAAAGCACTAGTTTTAGAAATTGCGTCAATATTTTAACTTTGGTTTAAAAACATTATCATATAATTATATCGCTTTATGTCACCATACAGTATCACTATAATCAGTTAAATTAGTATATATAATAATAATAATAATAATAATAATAGTACCAGTAGTGTACATTAAATATATACTATTCATACTTGTTATATTTTAACATTTAATCATTAAAAAAACAATGTAGAGTATGTACTATTATTTTTTTCTAAATTATTATTACATCTGCACTCATAATTTAGTATATAATAAAATTTTAATGTAATCCAATTCATATAAGATGGATAATACTACTAATTACATAATATATCTGCAATAAAAAATATGTTGAATGTATAATAATGAACTAATAATTCACGTTGGTGATACTGCTGTTCTGTGCAGTAATTAACTAAATTTACCATACCGAGTTTCCAAACCGTAACAGGGGAAATGATTGTACGAGCATCATGTTCAAGCACATTAATAAACCAAATGCAAGCACGACGAGAGACTCTTTGATTGCGCATTATAATAAATGGTGCATTGCCTATTCAATGCGGATAGCTGTTTATTCCTATTTCGATTCCAACTATGCCTTGTTAAACCATTTAAATAAAAAATGTCTCATATAAA
>JAGFPH010007501.1:5133-29364 GCA_018207615.1 Philaenus spumarius | reverse complement strand
AAAAACATATAAAACGATACCCTACACTGTATTTTGTTTAATGTTGACCCAAAAACGTTTACCCGACGTGCTACGACTCTTTAACTGTAAAAATCAGGTTTCCCCTATTACAAAACTTATAAAACGATATCCCACACGTATTTAAAAAATGTTGATCCTAAAAACATGACCCCGAAGTGCTGCTACTTTTTAACTGTCAAAATCGGTTTCCCCATTCCCAAAAACATATAAAACAATACCTCACACGGTATTTTCAAAATATTTACTTCAAAAAACGTGACCCGATTAGCTGCGACTCTTTAACATTCAAAATCGGGTTTTCCGTACTCAAAAACATAAAACTGTACCCCACACTGTATTTTTTTTAAATGTTGACCCAAAAACGTGAACCAGATGCGCTACAACTTATTCACTGTCAAAATCGGTTTTCCCGTACCCAAAAACATATAAAACGATATCCCACATTGTATATTCAAAATGTTGAACCAAAAACGTGACCCCGGCGTGCTACGACGTTTTAACTCTCAAAATCGGGTTTCCCGTACCCAAAAACACATAAAACGTTACCCCACACTATATTTTCAATGTTTTTATTCAAAATCGTGACCCCGTCGCATTACGACTCACGCTAGAAAGTTCAAAAGCTTTTCAACTCTCCGCAATAAAATTATGAAGATTTTGCCACCACCAGAAGTTTTCTACGACGTCTGTTAGAGCATATATCGTGTTAACAGACAACCAGACACACACAAATTATCGCATGATTTCAATACTTCTGAATTTGTATGCGAACCGAAGTAAATTTTTTATATAGGCTACATATAGATTACAGATAAAAGTTGCTTTAAAACACAGCTATTAATATGGAGTTACATGAATAAGCAATCTGCCTATTTTCAGATATACTAGATATATAATATAGCGATTATAAAATATGGCATTGGTAATTTGTATTATCAAATTTATTTGGTAAATTAAAAATTAATTAATTTGAAATTACGTAAGCCGAAAACAAATACGAGTTAACTGCTATATTTTCAATTAAATCTTAATCTTATATTACAGAGCAAGTAATAACAATTATAAATATTTTACAATTTAAAATAATGTAGGCCTAAAGCAACAAGAGTCCACATTTAAATAATTATAAAATAATCTATGAAAACCTACTCCGACTTCGTATGGACTCTTCAGAAAGAGATAAAAGCGATAACGGACGCATCTGTCAATGTAATCAAAAACACCGGGAACGTGCTTCTCCAAACACATTCTTTGCCGTGATTGCGTCACCCAGCGCGGGAGTCTAAACTCACTGTTTCACAAAACCTTAGCACGGCCATAAACGGGATTTTTAATTTCCCATATACAAGTTGGTAAGACTGCGAGACCAAAAATGTGTTATATAATATCCCCATAGACGGACGTTAAAATTATATAAGGTCACGATATATAGACCAGTCCACTTAACATTTAAGGACAAGTAAATTGTCCATTTAGGGGGATCTGGTACTACAAATGACCCTTTAAGGGGAAACAGAATAAATATATATATATATATATATATATATATATATATACCAGGTGTCTTAAAAGTCAAACCCTCCCCCTTTAACTTTTGTGTTTGTTAAAACAAACAAAAATATCCGTTGGGGAACGATACTAACTTAGCCCAAAGTATCTTTTGAAGCAATCGGAAATTTTAAGTGTCCCTTAAAAATGGGGGAATTTAGGGGCAACTCAAAATTTTTAAAACGGGAAGTATGGTCATGTGATACCTCATTTTAAAGGTCTATTTAAGACTAGGAAAATGACATGAAGAAAATAAAAATCGGACCACCCAAAACAAAATGGATTCCCTAAACGTGCTGAAATAAATCGACATAAAGTTGCTAGTATCTCGAAAAGGAAGAGATTTAGGACAAATTTCAAGATACAAAAAATATTTACTTCAAAGTGCTTGTCCTAAAATATTGGTTCCAAATCGAGTTCGTAAATTTTAAGTCGACTTCTACATCTTAGAAAATATTGTAAAAAATAAAATTTTATTATTTTCAATGACTTATGAATTTCCACAATAAATTTGGTCACTTTTCTGACAATTATTTCTGAAAAAAATTGCCCAAAGGTGGTTTTATATTGGTTTTATCCGAAATTTTATTATTTTTTACCTTGTCCCATTTAAAATTAATTGAAATCTAAAGAATAAAAAATAACATAAACATGAATATCTACTGTCAAAAAAATTATTTAAAAAGTAATGAAATCAGTCGTGGGACTGCCGACAGAAGTGAAAAATGTCATGAATATAAAATTGTTGGTTATATTGGTTTAATCTGAAATTTTATCGTTACCTTTATCTTGTCCCATTTAACATTGAAATTTAAAAAATAAGATAAACCTGTTTGCCTATCGTAAATAATATATAAAAAAAAACATAACTTTAGGTTACGCCTATACTGAACCAACACACGTATCTTTAATGAATTTAAATTCATTAACGTTAACCAAGTTAGAAACTTAAGACTTTAAAAAAATGAGAAAGCACTATGTCCATTTTAGAGGTACCACCAAGTACACTAATTACGAAATGAGGAAGTACACTAGTTAACACATTTTACAAAATGAGGAAGCAAAAGTCCATTTCATCGGTAGCGTGACGTGACTAAACCCATACAGCTATTGAGTTTAAGCTTTTGAATTTACCACTGCCTATTTTATTTCGTCGATGTCTTCTTCTTTACGATCAGCTGTTACATCACACTTCTGTTTTATATTAGTCCGTGTGTAAACCAATGAAGAAGAAGAAATCACAGACGAAATCAAAAAAGCAAAGCGTCTTACTTTAAGCGTATCGCGAGTTCGCATAATAATATCCAAAACTAGGGGAAACTAAAGTCAAGTAGTGTTAAAACCCTCTGAGGATGATGACCATGTCATCGAAATGTACATAAGGGTAACGTATTAAACATAACTTACAATTTATTTGTTGTTTTTGTTCCTTGTTTTGTGGTTTTTATTTAAATCAATGGTAATGATTGTAAATAATTGGTGCTTTTTTATCAGTCTAGTCCTAACCTAAGAATGTTTTCCGACTAAATTTACAAATATTGAAATAAAAAAAAGGTTTTTATCTAAATGAATTATAGCCTATGTTACTCAGGGATAGTGTAGCTTTTTATTAGTAAAATATTTTTTCAATCGGTTCAGTAGTTCCAGAGATTACCCCCTACATACAAACAAACAAAAAACAAACTTTATTTCTTTATAATATTAGTATATAGTCCAGGATCTGAAGGAAGTTGAGTATGCACGAACAGCCTGACGCAATGTTATTTCTGATTATTGTTATAGGCGCTATAGTGATCATGAAAAGCCATGTTGTCGCCCCCCAGCGTGGTCGACATCGCCGGGGGGAGGGGGGAATATGGTGTGGCGCCATTTATTAAAACGCTTATAACTTGAGAACCGTTCAAGATAAAACCTTGAAAAAAGCGACAATATACTCCATAATATATGAGCTTTAAAAAAGGTTATTACGTTTATAGTCGTTTAGTTGTTGGTTTATGAGTAAAGAGCATTTTTATTGGTAAATGAACAAAAATGGTGATTCAAATAAGCAAAACCAATAGTTTTGTACTAAGAAAATCACTAAATAGGTCAAATATAGACATTTAAGTTATTAAAAGTGCTTCAATAATTTTAAGAAAGCGTGTTGAACAGTTAATGCTACTGTAGAGGTGTTTTATACGTAGCACTAATATATACAAGTGCTCCGCGCGCGCCACTGGCGACGAAAACCCCCACAATTTTTACCTTGTTCTAGTTTTTTTCTAATTTTTAGTATGAAGTACTGGATTGACAAAAAAAATCATTCATTCCTTTTTTAAAGAACAGTAAATTTACTACAATTTAAAATGAAAATCATCTTCCTGAGGATAATACTTTACGAGTTGCAGCCATTCAAATTTCAAGCAAATTTTCAAAATTTGCAAAATTGTTAGTTTTTAGATAGCATTTGTGTTTTTTTCATCGTGAATCAAGGGGTTTTCAGCAAAACTGATAAGGACTAATTTTAAAGTAGAGAAATATAACTTTAATATTTGACCTAAATGGGATTTCTACCATGAGTAGTTTCTGAGATACAGGTGTTTGAATTTTGGGTACACTTCAAAGAATTAAATAATATGGAATGTAAAAAAACTAAAAGTAATTGAAAAATGTAAGTTGTTACAAAAGGGTACTAAAGTCAAGTAGTGTTAAAACCCTCTGAGCATGATGACCCTGTCATCGAAATGTACATAAGGGTAACGTATTAAACATAACTTACAATTTAGTTGTTTAGTTATTGTTTTTGTTCCTTGTTTTGTGGTTCGGGGTTTTTATTTAAATCAATGGTAATGATTGTAAATAATTGGTATAATTGGTGTTTTTTTATCAGTCTAGGCCTAACCTAAAAATTTTTTCCGACTAAATTTACAAAAATTGAAATAAAAAAGGTTTTTATCGAAATGAATGTTACTCAGGGATAGTGTAGATTTTTATTAGTAAAATATTTTTTTCAATCGGTCCAATAGTTCTAGAGATTACACCCTACATATAAAAAAAATTGGTCAGGTAAAACTCTACAAGTAAAACTTTTTGGAATAAACATATTTTACGGAACAAATTTGGTTTTTCTGTTGTTGTTATAACTGAAATCAAAGCCGGGCCTACGCGAAAGAACAATTACAAACTTTTGATCCAGTTTTACGTTATCTCTGGTACTTAATTTCGTCTTCTATTTTCTTTTAATACGGACTCAAAGTTCACTTTCATAATTTCTTGTTTTATTCGAGCACCGAAAGTTCAATTAAATCGTAAATAATTTCATTTTATAAACCCACACTTAAAAGCTCGCTGCGTTCTGAATTGCCAAAGTTTTCTCCGACCAAATGCTTGTTAATAAGACAAGGAAGTTTTGCCGTAAAAACACAAAGGCAGTTAGTTGATTTAACGTTTATGTGCGGGAAAGGTTATACAGGGTGTTAGATAAGTGAGTTCCGAAACTTCAGGATATTGTTCCAAGAGTCAGTATTAATAACAAATATACGGTACTGCCACATACTTTCTCCCAGTTGTAACTTTATACCTTCCCAAGAGTAGCATAGGAGGTGGTTATTTAGAATTGCAAAAGTAGGAAAATGTTACCATGGAAAATATTAGATGCATGTAACACACATCCATATTAAATTATTATTATTATTATTATTTAAACAATTCGATCGATTTCGAAAAATTTGCACCAAACATGTCAATAAGGCCTGGATAGATGCACGAAAAAAGGGTTTGACAAATTTTGAAAAACAACCCCCTTTTCGGCCAAAAAACCCAAAAAATTCTAAACGAGAATTTTCAGAAAGATGCTGTTTTTTGTATATGGTAGGGTACATTAAGGGCTACAAATAAGCCAAATTTTATCAAAATCATTAGAGCGTTTTTGAGAAATTTCGATTTTTATCATTTTTTGGCCATTTTTGGGGGGTAAAACCCCTTAAAAATCAAAAATTTGAAAAAATTAAAAAACGCCTGGAGATATTCCAGAACTACACCTACATACCACATTTCATCAAAATCGGACCGTTGGTATGGTCCCCAGTTCTGTACACATCCTAACAGACACACGGACAGACATCACCAAAAAATCACTTTTTTGGGTTCAGGGAGCACCAAAACAGATAATTCCGTTAAAAATTCAAATTCGAAAATTTGGACGAAAACAATACTTTCTCCATATACTACGTAAAGGGCGGAGAAAGTAAAAATGAGGAAGCAAATATCTATTTAATCAGTAGCGTGACGTGACTAAATCCATCCCTATAGCTATTGAGTTTAAGTCTTTGAATTTACCACTGCCTATTCTATTTCGTTGATGTCTTCTTCTTTTACGATCAGCTGTTACATAAAACTTCTGGTTTATATTAGTACGTCTGTAAAACCAATAAAGAAGAAATCATCGACGAAATCAAAACAGCAAAGCGCCACAGTTTAAGCGAATCGCGTATCAGGGCTATAGAATACAAGGGCTGGTTCACTCCTTTGATGTTGACGCTCGCCGACTGTCCCAACCCTGATCGCGTTTCGCGAGTTCGTATATTTTACCTCGTCCGAAAAGTGACTAAAAAGTCTCATAACGTAGGTCAGGAAGTGTTTAGTTTCCGCTATTTTGTTTTGAAAAGTTATAAGTACAGAATGGTTTATTCTATTGAAACGAAATTTGTTATAGTTGTTAGTGACGTAAAGGTTTTAATATACACAAAATATCAACCTGACGGGTTAACCCATTTCAAGGTGGCAACCGTTTAAAATATTAAAACCTCATTAACACAGCAATGTTTAAATTGTTTACAAACATACGTATGATCTATATTGTTAAAAGATTTTTTATAAAATTGGAAAACCTATTTCCAATCGTCCAGACCTCTCCTAATGGACCAATTTTGAAGATTTTTTGAAAATGTGTTTCTTTTTACCTCTAGATATTATGTCATCAAGCATTGACATTTTTTTGAGCATTCGGAGCCATATAAATTCCAATTTTATGAAATTTTTCGGATTTTTGGATTTATTTTAAATACTATAAAAGGTAAAAAATTTAGAACAATTACGCCGCTTACAGTACCCATCTATCTATTTTAGATTTCCAGTTACATAAATTCAAAATTTTGAAAATTGTATGATCTATCTATTTATCGATATTATTAAAAGATTTTTTATCAAAACCTATTTCCAATCGCCTAGCCTCTTCTAATGGACCGATTTTGATGATTTTTTTAATGTGTTTGTTTTTACCTCTAGATATATATCATCAAGCATTGAATTTTTTTATTTAAACTAAAATCATATGAAAGAGCTAAAAAATTTATAACATTTACGCCGCTGGCATTTCTAACTTTTAGGTTTGGTTTTTGTAACTGTAAAAACAGAACAAACTGTACTAAATATTGTATAGAAAAGGGTGCGCCATAATAAATAATTATTAAATATGGTTTAGTGTTGGTACAGCAATCAGCTGTTTGCTAAAATATTTCCATTAACAACTGATTTCAAAATTTGAAACAATTATTTCCAATTTTTAACGTTTATGTTGAGTTTTGTTTAGGTATAGACCTGCTGATTTTTATCCTTTATTATAACGGATGGTATAAAATATAAGAAATAATTTGATTTGGACATTTAACATTATTTATCATCTTAGATTTGAGATTATTATAAATCGTAACCTTTATTGTAAAGAAAACTTGATAGAAAGGTCCAAACGGGGTTGGCGTGCGAAGCACGCAGGGGTCTTCCCTAGTAAAATGTTATATCATTTTCAGTTTCTAAACGATCAGTTTTCACTTCTAACAGATCGGACGAAAATTAACAAAGTTGTGCTAAAACATGTATGTTTACGTCTACGAAAAAGTCAGTATAAAAGAAAGACGTAATTTTTTTCATTTTTAGGCTTTTATCAATTCATATTGTACTTTCAGCGCTATTTCACGTTATTTAGAGCGTACTTTTCAAAACGCACAGAACCTATTTAAAAGTAACAAGAAAGTATCCCTTTTTTCAAAATTCAGACAGTCCTGCAGAATAATGAATTCAATTCATAACATCCAGGTCAATAATTGATTGCCGTACGGGGGTGGCCGTCCGGTAGGAACATCGACCACATATGACAAATAGATAGCATAGCTAGTCGGCCGGTGAAGCCGAGCTGTCCGCCTGACCCAGACAAGATGGCGGCGGATAGGCATGACTCATCCTAGACGCGAGCGTCAACGCCAGTAGCTCTAGCCTTTGCTATTGTCATTCGCACAGGGAACCTGCCGAGATCGCTAACATAACCTCACTTTACGTAGTTTCGAATGCATTTTGTATCACACTTTGAATCATATTATATTATTATGTGTATACCGTTCATTGTTATTAATAGTGATGCCTAATACGTGCGTTGCCTACGGGTGTGTTAACAGATTTTTATTTTCAAAGTATTTTCGGATCTCTACCCACTTAATTTTAATATTATGTCAATAGATACTAAACAATTTGCATTAAATAATGCCAGGCTTAATTAATGCTTTTCAGTACAATCAATATTTCTAGTCCACTAATTAAAAATCTATGACAATATCTAAAATTAAAAAAATTCATTGAGACGCCATAAAATATTAAACGGTATTTCAGGAATGAAACCTTTCCCGTTAAAGTACCAGACATTAACAAAAACTAAACTTTGTTTATTGATATAGTATTAGTAATATACTAGTTATCACAAAAATGTCATTACAGTAGTTGTTAATATAAATATACATGCAGTATCTACAACGAATTTGCCATACCAATACTTGCAGGTCGATGGGCGGAACGCTCTTTCCGCCGCGGCAAAACTTTTTAACTTTAACTGAGTTATCTACGAAACTAAAGGAGCAAATTAAAAAAAAATAGGATTAGTAAAATTTAGTTCTAAGGCTACAATTTCCACCGTTTTTTAACGTACCTGACCAAAAAATGAAAAAAGTAGTAGCAATCGAACTTTTTTATGTCATGATTAAAAATGTATATAAAAAGTTAAAGTTATTTTTGTGTTAAAAAGGCTAAAGTAGTGTTATTTGATTTTTAATTCATTTCATTAGCACCCACAACTTGTCAACTTTACACTTGCGAAGTTTCAAAATTTTAACTTTACTCTAAGTATGTTAAATCACAGGTTGAGTGAAACGAGAGCATTGGCATAATTCAAAGTTGAGAGCGCCGTTTATGTCTTTCTGACCCAGACAAGATGGCCGACCTGGCTTCACCCGCTATAGTGTTAGCTTTATAGGCATGCTCCATCTATGTCTTATGTGGTCGATGGGTAGGAAGATGGTGTACTCCAAAACGTACTTTGTTAAATGCGCTGTGTTGTGTGGTTAATTTTAATGTTTGACGACCTCGGTCGGGCAATCTATTGTGTCTGCAGATGGGATAAAGTCTTCAACCTCCAGCCACGGCTCAGGCGTTGCTCAGTCCGCCGAAAATCTCGCTTTTTACTTTCTCCCCCTATACCATAGTATATATGGAGAAAGTATTGTATTCGTAAAAATTTTCGAGTTTGAGTTTTTGGTGGAAATATCCGTTTTGGGTCCCCCTGAACCTAAAAAAGTGGTTTTCGGAGTGACGTCTGTGTGTGTATCGGGGTGTGGGGGGGGGGGGGGGTGAGTGTGTGTGTGTGGATGATCATACCTAGAGCCTAAACCAGTAGTCCGATTTTGATGAAATTTGGTATGGAGGTACTAATCCACGGGATCTCAACGTTTTTTTCATTTTTGTGAATTTTTTATTTTTAATGGTAATTTTCCCATAAAAATCCTTAAAATAACGAAAAATCAACTTTTCTCAAAAACGGCTCTAACGATTTTGATTAAAAATTTTTATAGTTTATTAGGGACCTAAAGTGGTTTTCCGTTATTTTATGAAATTTATGTTTCTTTCATACACTTTTGGCTTCATGAAATAATATTGTTTTATTAAGTTCCTATAATGAGGGAGAAAGTATGTGTCAGTTTCCTGATACCGTTTATTGAGATTACGCCTCGACCTAGCGGCCTCAGATTATGGACTGCATTTCTTAGCTAGCCGCGGACATACTGGGATCAAAAGATGTCCCTACGATGAAATCCCGGGGTTGATTCCGGGTAGGCCTACTTTTACGTAATTTCACGTTTTAATCGATTTTGGGGCAACCAGGCGGGGCAACCTCGATTTTACGAGGTCGTGTAAAAAAGGAAATAAAATGTGCAGAATAATGGAATATATTTATTTTTTTTAGATAAAATCCCAAAAACTTTCATTCAAGTAAAAAAAATCTAAAAAATTATCACTTCCTGTAAAAACGTGCTTCTGGTTAGAAAACCGACAAGTATACCAAATCGGACGCAAAATAATGAAGTCGTTCGAGTGCAAACACCCCCCCCCCCACACACCTTCACACACACACATCTATTGTGTGTGTATGTATGGATGTAGGCATGTGTATGTATGTGTGTATTTCGCGGATATTTTATTTATGATTTACCTATTTTATTTGTAGCATGAGTCATGTTAGTTTATATTATTCTTTATATTTATAATTTTGTTATTATTGTCTTTATTATAATTTTGTTATAAATTTTGTAATTATTTATGTATTTTGTTGATGGGTTCAATAGAAGGGGCTTCATAGCCTCGACTGCGCCCAAATAAAGGCGAAAAACAAACAAACAAACAAACACACACACCCAGATATAAAATAATACTTTTTAAAGACTCATCAAAACGTCTTCTGGAGGAGCACCATGATCGGTGCTCATTTACACTCCCGACCTTAGCTCTCACCATAAGAGTCACAGACATAGCTTATCTTTCCTATGGAAATTCGTTAAAAACTAATAAATTTGTTCTAGGCTTATTACTTTCTCACTATACTATAATACAGAGAAAGTATAGTGATCGCAAATAAAATCATTGTTGAGATTTTTGTGGAAATATCCGTTTTGGGACCCCCTAAGTCCAAAAAAAGTGGTTTTTACAAAATGTCTGTCTGTATGTCTGTCTGTACGTCTGTATGTATGTCTGTATGTATGTCTGTATGTATACAAAGCTAGAGCGAAAACTATTCGATCGATTTCGAACAAATTTCCACCAAACATGTCAATTAGGCCTATATGGATGCACGAAAAAGGGTTTTGAAAAAATTTGAAAAACAACCCCCTTTTTGGCCAAAAAAACCCCAAAAAATCAGTTATTATTTTTTTATAAAAAAACGGCTCTAACGATTTTGATCAAATTTTTCTTATTTGTAGCCCTCAATGTACCCTACCATATGCAGAAAACCGTATCTTTCTAAAAAATTCTTGTTTAGCTAATCATTATAATAATAACTGATTTTTAGGGGTTGTTTGGCCAAAAAAGGGGTTGTTTTCAAAACCTTTTTTCGTGCATCTAAACATGCCTAACAGACGTGTTTTTTGCATCGAATAATTTTCTCTCTAGCTAATAATAATAACACTTATTAGTTAATCTCCTACTTTAATATCACCTTTCCTACCCCACCTACAATTATGAAGTCACAATGAATCTGTTTAATAATTTAAATATGTTTGTGAGAAAGTATGTGCCAGTTCCTTCCTGGTACCGTTTATTTTGTATTGTATTAGACAAGTACCAAGAAGAAACTGCCATTTTAAAAGAACAATTTTAAAACTTTTACAAATTAATTAAATTTTTTATCTCAGTTAATTTCAGTTTTTATTTTATCTTGCTTAGCTTTTAATCTTGAACGCAAAGTTTATACATTTCTTGTTTTACTAAAGCATTAAAAGTCCAATTAAAACGTTGCTAAACCCACGCTAAGCGCAACTGTATTCTGAACTGCACAACTTTTCCCCAAAGATTTTTGTTAATAAGACAGGGAAGCTTTTCTATAAAACAAAATCAGATAGACGATTTAAGTTCACGGGCAAGGAAATATGCAATATCTTGGTTTAATCTGTGGGATTAAAACTTTTGAGTACACTATGCCGTTGGTGTGTTTTCTTGGAAAAGAATTGGTTAGGTTCAATACTCAGTAAAACAGCTGACACGTCACACATAGAACAGACCCTCGCACGTTGAGGCAGAAACTAATCTGCACAACCTTCCTGTCTCGCTATCGAGGCTATACAGTTGTTGTGTTCAGTAATTGTGCGGTAAAAATTTTTTTTAATGATAATTGGTAGTAGTAGTGAAGATGTATCATTATCTTCCAAGATATGCAGTATATAATTTCATGTGAAAACGAAGTGAGGCGATTTGGTGTTCATCCTATAAACAAAATAAACGGTACCAGGAACTGGCACATACTTTCTCACAAACATATTTAAATTATTAAACAGATTCACTGTGATTCAAAATCGTATTGAAGTAGGCGGGGGGGGGACATTAAAGTAGAGAGTAACTAATAAATATTATTATTATTAAAACTATTCGATAGATTTCGAACAAATTTGCACCAAACAAGTCAATTAGGCCTGTATAGATGTGCGAAAAAAAGTTTTGAACATTTTTGAATAATAACGCCCTTTTTGGCCAAAATCCCCAAAAATCGTTATTATTATTATTACCTAAACGAGAATTTTTAGAAAGATTCTGTTTTTTGCATATGGTAGGGTACATTAAGGGCTACAAATAAGCCAAATTTTATCAAAATCGGACCGTTGGTATGGTCTCCAACTCTGAACACATCCTAACAAACAGACACACGGACAGACATCACCAAAAAACCCACTTTTTTGGGTTCAGGGAGCACCAAAACAAATAATTCCACTAAAAAATGTTTGGGTTCAGGGAGCACCAACACAGATAATTTTAAACTAAACATTTTTTTGGTGTTCAGGGAGCACCAAAACAGATAATTCCACTAAACGTTTTTTGGGAGGTTCAGGGAGCACCAACACAGATAATCCCACTAAACAATGTTTTAGGGGTTCAGGGAGCACCAAAACAGATAATTCCACTAAACAATTTTTTGGGGGTTTAGGGAGCACCAAAAAAGATAATTCCACTAAAAATTCAAATTCGAAAATTTGGACGAAAACAATACTTTCCCCATATACTACGTATAGGGGGGAGAAAGTAAAAAGACAAGAGCTTGGGGAATTTCATCATCTTTTCCAAGACGTGAAAAAAGATAGCGAAAAATTTCGCCAGCATTTGAGAATGTCATACGTTTAACTATATCCTAGCACTAGTTGAAATGTACACAATACAGTTTTAATAAAATCACACTGTATAATTCGTCAGTTATGGCATGAGCTCTCAGTTGTGTTGGCGGTAGGGAATAATTTAGGCAAGTGTGGACGCTGTCCGCTTGAGGGGAAGGGACACCACGCACAGACAAATATATTTATTGGAAACCCGTACAAGGGCTTTCAGACCGAAGTATTATGTTCAGAGCGCGGCAACAGACTGAGTCTCTCTCTGACCCACTCGAATCTATTGCGCATCTCAAGGCCACTGTTCATACTAACCCTTCTCTGAGAAACAATCGGAGTTGTCAACATGATAAAGTAGACCATCTTTGTTACGATGGCAAGCATTTGCGGTAGTTTGATTTGGAACTATGCAAGCAAGTCAACAAAGTCATCAATCCGCTACAAAATGACACCAAAACTAGCTCCGTAAGTATTCTGAATAAATATAGACGAGTTTACAAAGTTTGAAAATAATTTGTGAAGCACCGTGTAAACTTATTACTTATCATACAATCACCATGACATGCAGGGGCGGCCCTAGGTATTTTTCAAGTGTAAGCAAACCACTTTTTGGCGCCCCACCCCCACTCCCTCATAACTCAACTAACCAATTATTTTTATCAAATTGTAATTTTGACAAAATTTGAAAGGCAGAAGGTAACTTATTACAACACACAAAACCTTACAAACAAGAATTATAATTACATTACAATTTACAGGTTATCATAACGATGTTCAAGTGCAATAACATTACAAAAACCGTGTCTTTAGAATCAAACTAAGAATATCCTGTAATTAAAAGTGGACGTTCCTGGCTTTTACTTTTGTAAACTCCTTAAGTAGCAAGTCAGTGTCCATTTCATTTAACAATTCATTCTCAATTGCGAATGTTGCCAGCCCACTCAAGTGTTCCTGACTCAAAGTTGAACGTAAATATGTTTTTACGAGTTTTTAACTCGGAGAGGCTTCTTTCTCCGCTGGCAACTGGGAGAGTCAAAAATGTTGGGAAAAGAGTCTTTGTAACCACGCTTGGTTATGAAGGGCAATGCAAAGCAGGGTGACTTCTTGGAGGCAGCATGGCCGAAAAAGTTTAAGCTCGTCGAAAATGTATCACAATTGATGTCACCGTCTCCTCCGTAGTTTCTGCCTAGAATGGTTTCAAGTCGTTTACATGATTTCTTCAACTCTGCGTCACTAAAACTCTTCTCCAGGCCAACAATATCACACATACATTTGAAACTTGCGCTGTGGTTTTCCATAAGGTTAAATCTCTCCTGTGAAGGACGAGTCTATTCGCTAGTGAAAGGGGTGTAAGCTGAAAGGTGAGCTCTCTTTACGGCTACCACTTCGTATCAGATTATCCATGTACAAAACATACATCATACCGGTACTTACGTACGTAGCTCCAGCTTGGTACTCTCTACTATCTGTTTCTTGGAAGAAAAAGTTGGATTCCTTCCAGAAAAAAACTCTCCGTTGGATAACCAACTCCCCATGGCACGTATCGAACGTCACCATCTCTCAAGGGCACAAAATCCCCACACTCGAGGACTTCATCCTAAAACTAACAAATAGAGTCAAACACAGACCCGAAGGGTCTCGATACACTCACATTAAACAGATCATCACTGATCCTGCACCTCCGCAGGTCAGAAGAATACGTCCCTTATGTCTGGTTTACGAACCACCATAAGTATTCAAAAATCCAAGCTCAATTCTTAAACACCACACACTTTCGTAGTCAATCCCGGAGTCAATCCATCGATTCACCATCTCGTTCTCACTCAAAATTTATTCCAAAGTTAGTCATCAAAAGTTTCAATAAAGTCATTTATTAGTTTCAGATAAGCAGCCATTGTTTTTAAAACAGATGCTGTCATAACACCAAGACTAAGGTCTTGCCAATTTGCCAGTCCTTCGATTTTCGAGCGGATGCGGCCGCTGCAGGCGGCTTAGTTCATAGTCACAGTTCAATTGAGCAGAACAAATAGAGCGGCGTTTCATTACTAAATTGTACTTTGTCCGCTGTATTTTATTCCTCTTATGTATTTAAATTTATACATAATTTCGGTGGTTGATTTTAATTGGCAAAACTGCAACCGACGAAACGAAAACTAACTATTTCATGCCAAACAGTTTGTGTTGTTGGTTTTGTTTTCTCTTGTCGTAGACTATATTCACAAAGTTTACCACAGACGCCCATGTAGCGGAGGGCACCCCCCCCCCCTCATGTCGTGGCGCCCCCGCGGCCACGTAGTTCGCTTATACTTCGGACCGCCCCTGATGACATGTAAATGGTGAATATAAAGTATTTTAATTACATCTCAGCCATTTCTTACCTTGTGAAGAAATCGAGTGCTCCAGCTAGTCCAACTCCTGCAACATCAACAAGGCCATAATAATGTAACAATAAGTAAAGTATTTAAGTTTATCTTGTCAGCTTTTTATCTAAAGAACACAGGACAAACTCTACAATGCCCACATTATATTGGTTTCAATTGTTGGCACCTTGCCAGTAACAGTGAATCCATCCCTATAAAATTCTAACCTCAAATATAATCATTGGAACAATACATTCCTTCACACCAATACAAAGATACGATCTGCATGGCATAAATCTAGAAAGCACCGCGTGGATTTACAAAACGCCTCGTTCTGCCGTATACTCGCTCGTATAAATAAACCTTGGTTTGATGCTTCTGTAGCTTTAAGATTCAAATAAAACATTTCTGTTGTATATCCAGACATTTAACTCCATTCAACTCTGAAGAAAAGATACTGCTGACTCCTCTCTCTCTTGTTATTTGCATTACAGACATTGTTGCAAAGTGTATTTTTTTGGAACACAAATAAATAAAAACTTTAAAAAACATATATTTATTTAAATATATATTAAAAATTAGAAAATAAATGCTTGCCTGTCACAACTGGCTTACATTTGACTCTGCTTAATCACATGTGACTAATTAAAAACCGTGTGGCGTCCATTAACGAATATAATGTTTAAAAAGAAATATTATACTGAAGCTAATACATTTTAATATGCATTTAACAAGCTACAAGCTTGAATGATAATATCGAATGTAAATCTCTAAGCATATATTCACTTAGTTTTAAAGATTTGTAAACACACGTACCGGTATACACTATGTTTCTGTTTATTCATCATAATGCAGAATGCTACGTTTAAATATAACAAAAATATAGTTCTATGAATACACTTCAATATGTCGTATATTTCTATAAAACTTGTAAAATCACCTTACAAAGGGAAGACATATAGCATACACATTACATATAAATATGATATATTATAATATACTACGTATACAGAATTAAGGAAATTGTTTATGTTTTAGGTACGAATATTTCAAGTTTGTATATTTCGAATACAAACAATTTTAATTAAATTGCTTATATTAAGTAAAGCTGAAATTGTTACCAGATTTATCAACAACATTAATCACAAAAAATAACAAACGGTGTTGTCAGTTCTACCAACAATGATGAAGAAAATTTATAGTTTTGCCAAATCTATAAACGAGAATCACGAAAGCTAATATAGTCGCCAGATATATAAACAATAATCACGCAAATAAGATGGCAGTGTTGCCAGATCTACCAACAACTAACACTAAACCCAGCTAACAGTGTTGCCAGATTTATCAACAATAATCATTAAAGCTAGCTGGCAGTGTTGCTAGATCGATCAACAGTAATCAAGAAAGCTAACTGACAGTTTGAAAGATTTGTCAACAATAATTACTAAAAATGGGTGACAGGGTTGCCAGGTCTATAAACAATAATCTTTAAAGCTAGCTGGCAGTGTTACTAGATCGATCAACAGTAATCAAGAAAGCTAACTGACAGTTTGAAAGATCTGTCAACAATAATTACTAAAAAGGGGGTGACAGTGTTACCATATCTATAAACAGTAATCATTAAAAGTTAACTGACAGTGTTACTAGATCTATCAACATTAACCACGAAAGCTGATACAATATGTTCAACTATAATCACGAAATCTGATAGTGTTGTCAGTTCTATCAACATTAATTCACTAAAGCTGACAGCTTTGACAAATACATGACTATCGTCACAGAGTTTTGGCGGGTAAATCACGAAAACAAATTGAAATGTGAAATAAGTATTTTAGTAAATAATTAACGCAGTAGTAATATAAATTTGAGAATTGTACAAAACTAAATTAATAACTACTAGTGGCTTGTAAGGGCAATAGTCCCTATATATATTCTATATTTCAAGGAGCAATACCTCTTCGTGATGGCCTACCTTTGCGAGGTGGTCTTCCAGCGTTATTCATTACAGTAAAAAAGTACAGTTGAAATTATTTTATAATGTGTTTAATCATATAGCCTAAGCTTTGATTTTAATTATCACTTTGAAACAAAAACACAGCTACAAAACTGCATATTCAGGTATTGTTATGATAGCTGAATTTTCCAATTTATATACAATCACTGTTTTTAACACTAAAATCACCTGATTTACGCCTACATATTCCCATGATATTTAAATGGTAATTATTTTATTCCGTAACAAATGTTCGGCACACAATTAACAAAAATGAATATTTTCCCCCAAAACTTCATGCCCAGACCTCTAAAATGAGACCTTTCCCAGCTTTCTACGACCTACCGTTCGCTCACAATTTCATTTTCAAATTTGGGCATACGGTATTAGATATATAGATTGTTGGACTGTGATTATGGACTATTTTTGTCCGTATTAAGGCCTATAACAAAAGTTACAGTATGTAATAATAGGCCTATTGTTAAAACAACATTAATTGTCATCCCTTAAAAATATTATTTAAATCATAAAAGTAGCCTATAACTAGAAGGCAATTAAATTTATGTTGGGAGTATCCAAAAATGGTTTGCACAATCAGCGGCCCAAAAAATAGATTTCAGAACAAAATTAACTAAAGATTTTAAACTCTGCTAATAAAAATTTAGTAGTTTTTGTAGGCGCCAAATGAAATAAACTCAATTAATTTAAACTAAAAATAAAACAGCTGACAACAGACATTAGCAATCAAATCCTTAAATGCTGGAAGTATTCTAACAGATATTAGAAATTTCTATTCGTGGTATCTCCAAACACACCGTTATTCTTAAGGATCGGTAAGAATGAAAAACTGTGTCTGAGTTGACCGCAGCTCTCCAAGTGGCAGAGCTGTACACTACTAGCATTGAGTTTGTGTACGTTTCATTCTTCCGCTAGCAAATACAGAGCAGCTTCATAAAGGCAGTACTAAAGGGTTACAGACGTACTGAAATGCGCATGCGTGACAATGTATTTGAGTATGTGTTATTAAACGCAGCTTTCTCTCACACATTTAATATTCCCGGATATATTATTTTTCTAGTATTCCTCCGCGAGAAACAAGTTGATGTGATAACCACCAGAGTGCAGGCTAAACACTCGAGTAGGAACACAATTTCGGCGCGTACATGCTTCCACAATAAAGCAGATTTTTTCGTCATCAATTATCAAAATTTATGAAATGACATTATTTGAAAAGTAAGTAAACCTCGAATGTGGTGAGCTTTTTACATTTTTGATATTTGCATTATTGAATAAGGAACAAAATCGCATTTTGAGTTAAGTCAAAGAATAAATTTAGCTAGAAAGAACTAAATGATATTCACATTCGGACTGTTCTAACCTTTAAAATGACATATTCAGAATAATTTTTTGATAATTATTATTCCAGTAGTATTGTTACGTGTTTAGCATTATTCTTGAAATTCAAGATGGTGGCTGGATCTGCCGAGCCTTAAAATAGATGCCGAACAATCGTTTCCATACTTCAATTTTGTTATATACATATCCTCAATTTTTATTCATCAGGCTTAATATCAAAACACTAAGAAATAACCGAACAAATTTTCAATTTATTGTTGTCCTTAAAGATGCTCTACTTGCATAGTGTCTTACACAGTGTTATTTAGTGGTATAATGTTGGCACTATGCACAGCCCGGGATTATCTTCTAGTTTATTATAGCAGACACTGCAGACAGGGATGCTATCCTAGATCGTGTCGGGGATTAAGTATGCATGTATTAAATCCTATCTTCACAATAGATAGATCTTATAGTACTTCTTGAGTTAACACAAAAGTAAAGTTCATCATAGGCTTATAATGTAGTAGAAAAGGCATTAAAATTATGTAATTCCACTTGCACATATAGGCTATTTAGCTCAGTTATATTTTTAAACTCTTCATACTATGCAAGGCCGTAGGCCGTACTAAATCCCGAAATTTAGTAGTAAAAATTAATACTACGTTTAAAAAGTGCAAATTAAATTATAAAATGGACAACACAACAGAGGATCCAACAACATACTGTATTTTACATCATTGTGCATTGCATGCGTACTGCTATTTAGATTTACTTGATTAAACTACAACGTACAATACACACGGATGCAGTAGGTTACAGCCTTACTCTCCTGTGAGCTTGATCTGATCTATTAAATAAGAAAACTATGAAGGTTCAACAAAAATACTTTACTCTTACAAAAGACGCAATGCATTGCGTATTGAAAATTTTCCCAATATGGTGGTTGGCGTGCGAAGCACGCAATGCTCTGTGTATTGAAAATCCTCCCAATAAGGGGGTTGGCATGCGAAGCACGTAATGCATTTTGTATTGAAAATACTCCCAATACGGTGGTTGGCGTGCGAAGCATGCAATGCATTGTGTATTGAAAATTCTAACAATACGGTGGTTGGCGTGCGAAGCTCGCAATGTATTGTGTATTGAAAATACTCCCAATACGGTGGTTGGCGTGCAATGCACTGTGCGTCGGCCGCTTGTCATAGTGTTCAGTGTCAAGCTCACATGTGCGTCCTTAGCAGTGAACGCATTAAAAGTGTTTAGATTCAAAACCCCGGTCCTGACCAGACCCACCCACCTTGAAAAGCTTTCCTGGCTATGACCTTGATTCTTTGAAATTATTTGGGCTATCTTCAAACTTTAAATTTTCATATGTAGTGGCGGCAGGCGTAAAGGTACTGCGGAATTGCAGCGCCCCCTATTTCCACTTGATATTATCGCAGACGACTAATATAATGAGTCCTATTTTCTTTAGTTCGACCTTTATTTTTGTGCGACATATAATACGATGTCACAGTACCCATCCCCAGATGCACTGCACTGCAGTAGTTGCGCTGCACAGTTCCAGTAGCGTGGTGTTTGGCTGCTGTGCGCATGCGCACATAGAAAGCTTTATGAGAGGCTGCGAGAGGTATGTCGCTTCCGCAGTGCATACCTGGCAAGGTGGTGGAAGGAAGTTTTTTTACCCCGCGTGTGGTAATGAGGCTATAATTTCAGAAGGAACAAATTTATTTACTAGACATTTATCAGACTGGTGAAATCACAGACACTTTGTTTTATTGTTAAAGTGCAAAAATATATCTTAGTTTAAATTTTAATTAAGAATACTAGGGGACTTTGCCCCCTGCTCGCTCCGCTTGACAACCCCCCTCCCACCTCCGATCGCTTCGCAATCTCTGGGGGGCCAAGTTCAACTTTATTTTTTCTTTGTCATCAGGTGAAAAAAAATGTATTTATTTTTTTTCTTACTGACTCAACAGGGTCTTCTTTCCCCGCTAATTTTTCCTAGCCCGTTCCCTTCGCAGTGGTTTCGCTAAATAGTAGATAGGGACAGCGGGAATACATGCGCGTCTGTTTTAGGCCCATATTACAATGTAAATACACGTATTTAATCATTAATCTATTCTTATCTATATACCGGGTGTCCCACGAAGAGGTCCCTATTTTTGAATTAATATATTAGGTGCACCGAACACTCTACAAACCTGAAACTCAACAGTCCTAACATAAAAATATGTAAAAGAAATACACCTGAGTATCAGTTAATTCTGACAAATTAGGACAAAATGGCGGGATATCAAAGAAATAGTACCTTTTCGTTAAAATAGTTTTATTTGTTTAAGTGTTACAACATAATTATTGAATTTTAACGATGTTACTAAGCACTAAACAACGTTAGCGAATTAAAGATATAAGTAACTCATAAATAAATAAAATCTATTTGATCCATAAACCTTATTCAAACTGATGTCCATCGATCGCAATGCACTGATGACAACGAAATAGAAAACAGTCATACGCTTTGCTGAACAACTCTCGAGGTATCAACAACAGTTCCTCTTCGATCAACCTCATTAGTTCATCGTCTGTCGCAATGTTATGACAATAAACCTTCTCCTTCAAAAAGCCCCACAGAAAAAAGTCACAAACAGTCAAGTCTGGAGATCTTGGGGGCCAGTCCATCAAGCTGCTGCCACGACCTATCCAACATTTAGGAAGATTTTGGTCCAAAACTGCTTTGGCCACATTAGCATAATGCGGAGGAGCTCCATCCTGTTGAAAAAAAACGTCTTTCATCTCAGGCTGAGAAAGATGAGGAACTATGTGATTGCTTAAAACTGATGCATACCTTTCTCCAGTCATTGTTTGTCGGGATATGTCATACGACAAAACACCATCCTTGGTAACAGCAGCCCAAACTGTTATACCTGTTGATTTTAATTTCTCTTCTTGTAAGATATGTGGATTTTTTGTGTTATAGTAATGACAATTATGCCTGTTTAGAGTTCCTGTTGGATAAAATGTCGCTTCATCTGAAAACACGATTCCTTTATGCCATTTGCTATCTACGTCAGGCTTTTCAATTATTTTCGAACAAAATTCCAATCGTTCTTCAGGATCATCTTCAAGCAGTCCGTGAACTAAATGAGTTTTATAATGTTTGATTTTGTTCTTTTTGGCATACCTTTGGACAGATGACTTCGGTATCCCTGTAGCAGATTCCACCTTTCTTACTGAATTAGGCGTATTTGGAGATTCCATGAAAGCAGCACATACGATTTCTTCATTTTCTATGTTGGAGGATCTATGGTATTTTTCTTTTGTATTCACCCCGTTTCTAGTAGGATAGTCTTCCACTTACGAATAGATTTCCTTGACGGTGGAACTACACCTGGGAACTAAAACACCTTATTGCTTCATAATCATTTTCAAAGGCAATAGCCCAGGAACAACATTTCACTTTTTGCTCAGTTGAAAACGGCATGGTACATAAGACACTTTACAATGCAACTTAATAACAAATGCCACTGTTTATTACCAAATATGTTCATTGTTGTGGATACACGCAGTCAGCTGATAGATTTAAAATAGTCTAAACAGCTGTAGCTGTTCCTATTCTAAATAAAAGTAGGTTTACCCTTAAAATACGATTGCTGATTTTGTTGTTTTTTTGTTTTTCCGCCATTTTGTTTGGATCAGTCAGAATTAACTGATACTCAGAGGTATTTCTTTTACATATGTGTTAGTCACGACTGTAGAATTTCAAGTCTGTAGCGCGCTCTATACGTCTGTCATATCAATTCAAAAATAGGGACCTCTTCGTGGGACATCCTGTATATAAAAGCTAAATACCACTCACTCAGTCACTGACTCATCACGAAATCTTAAAAACTACTGAACGGATTGGAACGAAATTTATTATGTAACTTCCTCTAGGGCCATAGGTGCTCCAATAAGAAAGGGTTTTAAAAAAATCGAAATCTTAGGGGGGGGGTTTGGGTGGTCAAAGTTACTAAATCACGATTTCTCCAAAACTATCAAACGGATTGGAACGAATTTGGTATGTAGCTTCCTCTAGGGCCATAGGTGCTCCACTAAGAAAGGGTTTAAAAAAATTCGAAATCTTAGGGGGGGGTTTGGGTGGTCAAAGTTACTAAATCACGATTTCTCCAAAACTAACAAACGGATTGGAACGAAATTTGGTATGTAGCTTCCTCTAGGGCCATAGGTGCTCCACTAAGAAAGGGTTAAAAAAAATTCGAAATCTTAGGGGGGTGGGTTTGGGTGGTCAAAGTTACTAAATCACGATTTCTCCAAAACTACCAAACGGATTGGAACGAAATTTGGTATGTAGCTTCCTCTAGGGCCATAGGTGCTCCACTAAGAAAGGGTTTAAAAAAATTCGAAATCTTAGGGGGTGGGTTTGGGTGGTCAAAGTTACTAAATCACGATTTCTCCAAAACTACCGAACGGATTGGAACGAAATTTGGTATGTAGCTTCCTCTAGGGACATAGGTGCTCCACTAAAAAAGGGTTTAAAAAATTCGAGGGGGTTTGGGGGGGAGAAAGGTACTAAATCACGAATTCTCTAAAACTACTGAAAGGATTGGAATGAAATCTGGTACGTAGCTCCCTCTAGGGCCTTAGGCGCTCGCTAAGAAATGGTATCAAAAACAATTTAATTTTAGGGGGGTTTGGGTTGATCAAAGTTACTAAAAAAAACATACCGAAAGGAATGGAATTAAATTTGGTATGTAGCTTCCCCTAGGGCCCTAGGTGCTCGATAAGAAAGTTTTTTATTTAAATTGTAATTTTAGGGGGGTTTGGGGGATCAAAGTTACTAAAAATCCCCATAAGTAATACATAGTGTAAAATATTTATTGATATTTTTTTGTTAATATACATTTAACTTTAATTTGTCTACCCGTGCAAAGCCGGATCGGGCAGCTAGTTACTTTATAATTATGAGAAGAAGAAGTAGAAAAACTTTTTTTATATAATAGAGAGATCAAGTTTAGTTTAGTCAGCGAAGGTTAGAGCTTATTAACTTTTAACTGACAGATAAAAATTATTGATCTCTTAGCGCAAATGAGAACTGAATATTGATTTTAAGTGTTGAAAATTTTCAAAATTCGGGAGTTTACTCCCAGCCCTATGACAGATAAAACAGCTGACTTCATTCAAAAGCTTAACAACACAATTCCAGGTGTGGCCTATTATTCTGAACCAAAAAACGTTTGTTTACATTCATTACAACAGCAACCAACTTAGAAAATTTAGAATCAGTTGTTAATCATTGTTCACAACAATCAGTTTTGACCGTATTGTTCTGATCACACAATTTGAGGTTAGGTTTTTATTCCAATATATTCAGTGTTGTTGCAACACGAGTTGTTTGGGGCAAAATATTCAATGTTTAAGTGTACTGACATGCAGCTGTCTTTATTAAGGATGACCTTTAATAAATGAGCTACGATCTGTAGGGCATACAATTAAAAGGTAAAACTAAACCACAAAACAGTAGATTTGAACCAGGATATACTCGCCCATTTCAACCTCGGTTTGATGCTATTATGTGTTTGAGCTTTAAATCAAACATTTCTGTTTTTGATCCATTCGCCAAACACGATTCAACTCCGAACAAAAGCAGGTACAGTAGAACCCCTCTTAACCGGTCAGGTCGGGACCGAGACCCTGGCCGGTTACGAGTTTGGCCGGTTGATCCGAGGTTCCCGTAAAAAATAGATTTTAGTTAAAAAATGACCTACAGTACATATTTCATAAATAATAAAGGAAATAAGACGTTATT
>JAGFPH010007500.1:23165-59843 GCA_018207615.1 Philaenus spumarius | reverse complement strand
GTCGTCGTCCAGCTTATAATCCGAGGAATCCACGCAAAGGCCGGGATGCAAACTTGAGAAGCAATTAATTGTGTACACCGAGGATGAAGCAAGGTCGAGGGGCATACTTACAAAACGAAACGGTAGAAACAAAGCATCGCGGGAGCCGGGTTCAAGTGCAAACAAATTCGACTAATATAATTATTTCGTACACGGAGGCGGCTGTTCAGCTCCTTCGTAAGTAAACCAGTAGGCCTAGTTGGCTGAACCCCTAAAACTATAAACTTAATGTTTATAATCCGCTCAACTTACGTTAGCGGTTCAGCTGTGCGATCGAATTATCTATTATAGTAATAGGCAAGCACAAAACTTGTCGTCCTTTTTTCTCAGCTTGTGTGCATCGTAGGAGAAATTCGCGCATACCGTTAGAAAGGTAGTGTCCTGTAGATGAGCAGAATCCCATTATAATTTACATCGGTCTTCAGGGATACGACCCAGTGGCCCTCAAAGTTTCAATGTTAATCTTATGGAAGGTCAATCTTGAGGAAGAAGAAGAAAGATTTCTTTTGATTTTATCAGGGGCACAAAAAACAGTTGTTCGTATGAAAAGCTTAAAACAGCTGATATTTATCAACAGATGATTTTGATCAATAACTGATTTGGATCAAAAACTTAATATAATTTTAGGTTAGGTAAATCAAGCAATAGCAAAGCATTGCCGGGTCCACTAGTATTATATAAAACTAGAGCGTTGTGAAAATTTAAATTCTATAAATTTAGACGGAATATTAAATTACAGGCTAGCATTAAGGTTTATTTCCAGGTTGTCGTGATGTTGGAACGTAATAAATGCATTAGTTTACTAAATACTATCCATTACATGCATAATTTGTTTGAAACTTTAGACAACATTAACTAGTATTAGATGAATAAGTTACCTCTATGAAAACCAAGAACATATTAATGAATACCTTTTATACCTTAAAACTAACTGAAACACTTTAAATAAAACTACTGAATAGTTGTCGTTGAAATACGTTTTAGTAATTAAATGTAGGCTACTATTAAATGTACGAATATGTTTTCAGGATCTAATATATGTTCTTAGTGTCACATATTTTATGTCACAACCCTAGGTCGTGTTGTCGAGGTAAGAAAAGGCGGGTATTCTCTGGTTACACTCTCTTTCGAAAAACTGTGTCGAAAATAGGTCGTGCCAGTCACGTCAGCCAACTTTGCAAACACAGTCGCGTTGCAGCTGATCCAACTGCGACCGATTAGAAGAGGTATATGCCACGTCGCACAGTGTGATATTTGTTGAATCTAGGAGGACAAAATTCATATATGATAATACTGATTGTTATTTGATTCGTTACATTCAAATAAGTGTTCTTAAAGATAATAGAATGTGGAACGTGGTAATTTGGTTGATTTAAAGCAGGAGTAAGGCATATAATAGTACAAATATGCCGGTTTTTTTAAAATGAGCTATAATTAAAAAAGAGCAAAACCTTTTAATTACAAAACTATAGATACTCCACTAGTTATTCTATTTTTATTTTATACTAAACTTAAACGTTTCAAACGAAAGATAATTTGTTGATACGGTTTAATATTTTATAAAACATGATACTTGTAAAACAATGCATGACTTAAAAAATACTAAATTACAAAATAATTAAGGGCATTTTAAAACACACTGGAATTTTTAACCATAGAAAATTTATAACAAACTATAACCACTAATAAAAATAAAATAAAATACTCAATTATACAGCTTAAATAATTAGTTATAAAGTGTTTGTCATGACTTTATGTGAACATTGTTATTGTACGGATTGTACTTCGTACATCCGATAACATACGTATATTAATGTATAGCTACCTGTCGTAATAAATAATGTGTCTGAAATAAATAGCTAAAAGGGATTAAATGAAGTGAAAACTTAAATAACAAATGTATTTGTTGGCGTGTACATCACGTACTGAAATATCCATCGGCTGAGGTGGTGAGTCAATCACTTTCAGGTGAGGATTCTCCTTCGCTATCATTATCGTTGGAGCCGCATTCCAAAAGTTCTGCTCGAAGCAAAGGTATTACATACCGTGAGATAACTTTCTTAGAACCTCTTCTAGGGGCGTTTATTTTTGCTACAATGAATGGGTCTGATGATATGAGGAGTCGATGGACAAGATCTGTATTCATAGCAATTCTGGAGGATTTTTGTTGTGAATAACTCCCGATACTTCTTGTTGTCCTTGTTTCGTGATGTTTGCGCCACCTCAAAAATCACCATATAAGTTTGTTATATATGAAAATAAAACGTCAAATCTGTTTTCTTTATTTTTTTGACACCAAATTTCGAAGAACTCCAATTTTGGGTTGATGTGATCCATTTAAAAAATAACTACAGTTCACACAAAGGCAGGTATAGGCAGCCAAATTTGATATATTCTACTAAAAAAAGTTTATATTTTAACACATGACTAACCTTTTCACCATATTTTACCATATAGTAAAGATTTTCCTTGATAAATATAAGAATTTAAAAAAATTCACACTAAATTTACACACAACTTGAAAACACTCACTGCAATAAAAGCAAATTAACTCATTAACCAGAAAAAATAGCAAAACTTCAAAAAAACACGACAGAATAAACTGACAAATAGCTGGTCAGTTAATGGTAAACTGCACAGTTTGAGACGAACCTGTAAACTGATGTTCAATCGAAGCGGTGGAAGAATGAGCAATTGAATCTGAATCAGATAAGATCAAATAATGCCCCATCCACCAATAGAGCGGCTAACGTAAACAAATATAATATTTTCGAGTCATTTCAGATGTTTTTTATCTAGAGATGACAATTTCAAAGGGTTTATTTTGCCTTCGGAATTTTATTAAAATCCCCCTAGATTGCTAGAATAACACACTGTGCGTCGGTAGGTCAAAGGAGAACAATAGAAGAAGACTGGGATGCGAATATTGTGGGAAAAACGTTTGCAAACAACACTCGATCACATTGGTTGCGTATAATAAATACCAGGCCTTTCACAGCGAGGCGGGTGCTATGGATGCAGATTGAGTGGGATGAACGATAATAAGTGTTACAAGTATCATTGAGCCTTTTGAGAGTGTATTTTTACCTGGTTTACCCCCCGACGCAAAAAAGGGTTGTTATAAGTTTAACGTGTATATCTGTGAATTTGTCCGTTGCATCGTAGTTCCCGAACGGATGAACCGATTTCGATTTAGGTTTTTTTGTTTGAAAGTTGACTAGATCGAGAGTGTCCTCAGCTATGATTCAAGAAATCTGTTCAGCCGTGTGAAGATCATCAGCTCCTTTCTAGTTAGTTTACTTATTAGAGGTATTTTTTTGGTGTTTTTTAAAATTGTTGATTTATGGTTATTAGTATTTTTTAATGGCAAGTGCTTCTTTGTGTACTAAACTTTATTCTGTGGTATGCCAAGTTGCCTTTTTAGTAAATCAATATGAACTATTCTAGTTTTGATTTAGATGTGATTCCTGCTATGAATAAGAAAATTAGATCTATTTAGGCCTACTTAGCAACAGCGATGAAGATAAGTTACCTACATAATAATATGGAAGTTACCTGAGAAGAAAGAAAGAATTGAATTATACATTTAAACTGCAGAAGGTCATATTTTATGGCTGTAAGAGCCGTGTTATTATTTTTCTTGTTGCGTATTAAATACTTTAGTCATTATTGCATTGAAATTGTTTGTCTTGAGAGAGGACGAAGGATAAGAAAGATGTCCAGAGTTAGGAGATTCCCTACTGAAAAATTACCTTTTTCCAAAAAAAAACCAAAATAATTTTTTCTTTTTTTTCCTGGTTCTATAGTTTATAAGGTTTAAGAAAAACATAATATACGCCAAAAAAGTTCTTTATATCAGTGTGAAAAATTTATTCAAAGCAAGCGCTCACCTACTTTTGGTCGAGTTGAACTTCTTTATGTTTGCTATTTGGACTAAAAAGATTTTTTATTTTTTTAAAGTAATTGCAAAGAAGGACAGCAATGTTTATTATTAGGCTTTGATGCCTCCAAAATGAAGTAAAACATATCTTTACTACAAATACTGTTTGTGCAAGTTATTCCCCTCTGTGGCTGCTAAAATAACTAATGGAATCTTTAAACGCGATTTCCCGCAACTTTTCACTATTGATATTTTTTACACAAAAGTTCTTATAACTTTTTAACTGCTAAAGCTACAGTGATGAAATTTTTACCAAATCTTTAGTAGCTTATAATGAAACTTTTTGGGTATTTTTATTCATCTAGGACAAATAGAAGAGTTTTTTTTTAAATGTGTAAATCACAAATTTGTTTTTTATATATATATTTTTTTGTAAGGTCATAACTACTAAACTTTTAGTGGTAAGAATATGACTATACCCAAAAATTTAGTGTTTTTTATATACTTTAAAACATGATATCAAACATCCATTTGATTCCATTGATTCCAAAAGAAAATTTGGAATATTTAATCGTTTTTTTGCAATTAACTAAACAAATTTTATTAACCGATTAACTTAGCAGGTCTCAAATTAACTGTTTTTTAATACCTTACAAGTTAATAAAATTTTCAATACCCATTGGAATACTGTTTAAAGAAAACCAATTTTTTCAGTTTTTTCCATATTAAACCACTATTTAATGATCAGGAAACATGCCCCTCACTTAATGTATAAATACATATGTTTTCCACATGACATTCTGAAACGAAGGACAATACATTTTCAGCGATTTTTCTATAATTCTAGTAGTGGACCAATGTCAAAAGAGAATACAAACTAATATCATTATTGTACACACAATATAGCATACAAAAAAAAATATATTTTTTTTACTTGTAGATTTTTTCACTCAGTGATCAACAACATATTGTTCTGACACTTTTAGAATCTAAAGTATAAGTAAATACACTAACGGAACTGCAGGATTGTACCTGGAGGTGACATTATGGAAGTTTAACACGCCGAGATGTCAATGTATCGACCACTACCTTCGCAAACCCAACTTGTTACTCAATTAACTTTCATCGTTCAACTTCAAATCACAAGGGACCAGATAGAATTTCCAATATACGTTATTCGTGTTAAGCATCCCTTATTTACACCTGATGTAATACTATTTACAAACAAAATAGTAGATCAATAAGCAGAAATAAATTTATTTTAGGCGATGTAAGTAAACAAATATTAATACTACATCTTAATTAGAAAAAATAACTTTTAAATCAATGTAAGTTGCCTTTACTTTAATTACAAGAAATACCCTAGATACAACTATTTAGGCATTGTCGAACGAGAGAACACGTGCATGATTCACATTAAATTATTTTTAAGAATGAATTAGTTACAGTTCGATTTGTCCTAAATGTTGTACTTGATGGTTCATATGTTGTAATATGTGTTTATGTGTTGTGTAATGTTTTTATTTTGAATTTGACGAGCTGTTATACGTGCTAATTATAAATCGGTTCGACAATGCCTGAATAAAACAATCGACACCTACTAAGGAAAAACGTTACTGGACTGTGAGCGGAAACACAAAAAAAAGGTATTTTACATTTTATAATTACCAGTCCATAATAAAAAAAAAAAACAATATTTCCATAGCTGTTGAGAATTAATTTACAATGACAAATTTTCAGGGCAATCTTTATGGGTAATTTGTGTACGTCTAGTAGAAATTATTGTATATTTTTTAATCCGTTCTAAAAACGTTTTATATTGAAACAATTTTTTGAAATAATTTTACTGCTTAGAACAAAATCAATGCTCAAAACGTTTCGGCCGGAACTATTTAGTTAATATAATAATGATGATAATATTAACCCGTCAATTGCTTTTTAAATGCAATATATAAACTCGGCAGTTTATACAATCTTGAAAGCGCTAGAAGTGAGTCATGGAAGAACTCTTCGGTTGACGAATTGATGAACCAATTGTGTTCTTATTTTTTAACAAAATAAATATGGCGGTAATGAGTAAAAATGTTGTAGTAGTAACTCCTTGAATTTAAAAGTTAATCTTTTTAATAATTTTAAAACAGTATTTAAATTATAGTGAATAATAATTTGACCAATCAGCAAGGACGTTGACGTGAGTTGAGCTAATTTATATGTTTTATGTTACAACCAACTAAACGCTGAATAGCTGCCTTCGTGCACGAAATATATAACTAGAAATTGTTTCCACCTAAAGCTACGGCTATACTTGTACGATCAGATCAGATCGGAGCCGAATTTTCCGGTCTGTCGCGGAATTCCGATGGAGTGGCTAAAGCTATCAGATTCGCAACGTCCCGACATGTGTCGGAAGGATGCGCGCGCATTCCACCTCACCATCAGTTAGTCTGAATTTGCTGTTACTGTAACAACTACCGTAAATTGCAAAATCATCTAGCACGGACACCGACGAAGAATTTTTGATGATTGTGTTGGATGAGGAAAGAAAACAAAGAAAAATAGGGACACATCCTATCAATCAAAAGCGACAAGTAAATAGAAAAAAAATATTGTTAAACTTAAATTTTGCATAGGCAAATAATTTCGAAAAGCATTATAATAAACAAGTTGTAGTTGTTTTTGTCAGTTGAAGCAACGTAATTAAAAACAAACAATAAAACGAAATATGCGTCTGTTGTGATTAGTCCAGTATTACGTATGGCAATTGAGTATTGCCAATTTCATAATACTGCTATACTTGTACGATCAGATCAGATCAGATCGGAGCCGAATTTTCCGGTCTGTCGCGGAATTCCGATAGAGTGGCTAATTTTCAGGGCAATCTTTATGGGTAATTTGTGTACGTCTAGTAGAAATTATTGTATATTTTTTAATCCGTTCTAAAAACGTTTTATGTTGAAACAATTTTTTGAAATAATTTTACAGCTTAGAACAAAATCAATGCGCAAAACGTTTCGGCCGGAACTATTTAGTTAATATAATAATGATGATAATATTAACCCGTCAATTGCTTTTTAAATGAAATGTCAAATTACTTGAAGGATAATTGACGAATAAATTATTCACAGAATTAATGTTATTTCTAAGGTAAATGAAGTGAACAGAGCTTGCAAATAATATAACTATAATATAAAACCTTTTAAAATCGATTGTTGAGCATAAAATGAAAACACCGCCTTTGTTGCATGCACTCTACTTATCAAAGGCTCTCTTCTTTATATTCGCACGACAACAGCAGCTGTTTTGGATTCCAGTCAGTCTATCCAACTAGTATAATGTATTCTGACGAAACCCTTTTAAACTTCAATTTAAACGTTTTATTTCTTGAGCGCTTTTAATTTAATGTACTAGTTGCATTATTTTACATTTATTTCTTAATGTAAATAATTGTACTAGCTCTGAACTAAATGATAAAAGCAATTTAAAATACAACGGAACACATTTATTTTGAGAAAGCAAAATAAACACATGACTTATATATCATATTATGCTACATACATTTAAATCACATCCCCTTCATCCCTTTGTGGGTAATTATATAAGTATTTTTAATTAGAATAAACAATTTTGAAAACAATTAATCTATCCTTTAATCTTATGATAGTAAGATTAAATCTTATTTAAACCTTATTTAAATCTCCAAACACATATATAATTTTTTTTATACAGGTTGTCACAAAAAACCCAAGCGGGATAATTATACAGGATCGGATTGTAATCATTGAAATAAATTAAAAATATTCCTTAACTTTTTTCGAATTCAGCTTAGTTTATTCGCAATCCGCCATTATGTTTTCTTTACACAAACTACTGTAACTCTAAAAATAGATAAGAAATGGAGTTCAAATTTGGCACAATCATTGAGAATCTTACGATTTACAAGTGTACCAATCACAAAAAAAAATATTTTTAAAATGGCGGCAATTACACATTTTTAACGTGGGATATCTTGAAAACCGTTAACTTTACAAAAACTATTTTCCTTTTTTAAAGAGAGTCAGTATGTTTTTTTCTGTAGCCTATCAACAAAAAAACTGAAACATTATTCCTTGATATTTATCTACAGCATTCAAAATTACCCTACACCCTAAATTGTTTTTGTGAATTTTAAAATTTATAATAAATAAGATAACATTTATTGCTCTGAAATGAATTACAAATTACAATTTGGCTCTTACATTTTTGTCAGTTGTTAAAAAAGAAATATATTTTGTCAATTGTACATTTTTTATTATTGAAGAATATTATCAGTCGCCATTTTGAAACGGTTAAGAGCCACGTTTGCAAGATTTATCAATTCCAAGTCAGCGTGTTTGGAATTTAGCATAATTAAGGTTGTTTTGTGAAAATATCACAGCAAATAAATCTTTTCTAAAAACTCTTTAAGAAAAATATACAAATTGTCTGGAATATATTTAATAATTCGAAAGCTATTCGGAAAAACGTAATGAAACTTTGCGGTTATCTACACTCTATGTCACTGTATTTTACTTGTTGTTGGAGGAACCGGGTGACGGCCCGCTTAGGGTCACTTGAGATTTTTAAAAGTATGTCTCGGTGAAGTATGCCTCGGTGAAGTATGCCTCGGTGTAGTATGCCTCGGTGAAGTATGCCTCGGTGAAGTTATACCTCATTTTAAATATAAACGGTGCAAACCCGACCAGCACGATCCAGTCAGAAATTGCAGTTCCTCAAAGATTGTAATACTATGTAGCTAATGTTTATTAAAGTTTATTTCACTATCCCAGCTTGGAGCTATCATTAAAAAAAATAGTTTTTCCATCAAATTTGTGTAGTAAATTTGTTTGACGTTCTTCTTAATTGCACTAGTTTGTTGAATCGCAAATGCACTTAAATGCAACTTTCCCAAATAGATGGATTGGTAAAAGTTCATTCTACTCCCGTCTTGGAGCTCGTCAAGAAACACTCGGCATGTGGTTTACATTAAATAAATATGTTATCGTCTTGTTAATACGGATGTTATTATTTGTTTATATTATTAGTACGGTTTTACAGTAAAACAATATTACACACCACTAATTAAAACAATTAATGTAATTATTTATAATAACTAGTTTAAATCAGTTAAATATATTTTCCACTGACATACATGAGTCATTACTTGTGAAGGTCATACACCTACTTAACATACACTGAATTAATACTGTGTTTCAGTTCCAAGTGCCACAAACTGAGCCGGGATTTTAGGATGAAGAAATAGTCACAACAAAAACCCACTGGTAGGCCAGAACAACTTTACTTCTTGTATCGAATGCGAAGCCACAAGATATGTGTGATCATGTCAAGATAGCGTACATGTCAGGTAAATATTCTCTTTCGTGTATCCTGTTTGGGTTGATTTAGGTACAATGTAGTATTGTAGTAGGATTAACTATGTAAATAAAAACAAAGTTGGAATGTGTTAATTAACAATAAAACACCCGTTAAATATGTTTTTGGGTAAAAGTGTTACCTGTGACTACTTGGCTCATACCTTCCAAACGAAGCAATTTTCCCGCAAGATACACTTTGTTTTTAAAACTTCGAACTTTATAAATATTCGTTCAGTGGGTTTTAAAAGACACAATTTTTAACTAATGTGTTTTTTTTTATTTTTATTGAAACCTCTTTAGGCACGGTAGGGCAAATTGGCCTGGAACGCACTCTAAACCATGCGCAGTGCGTACTATGTGGATACGTACCATTTTCTCTAGCCACGGTAGAAGGTGTTGTCCCTAGCAAGACAAGACCAGGGTTGAGAAGAAAGAGAGTGGGAATAATTTAAACTCTCTCCGATGCACACGTTATAGACTTTATACGCGCGTGCGTAGCTTGTACCGTGTTAATACGTAGCGTAGGGAACCAGTTTACAGTCGGGTATTATACTGTACATTTGAGTATTTATTTAATTTTTGTTGGAGTATTTAAGCTTATGGTAAAACCAGGTGTTATATGTTTGAATCGTTGTTTATATTGTTTTCAATTGTTTTGTTCACTTCATTCTTTAAAGAAACTACCTAAGCCTAGAAACAACAAACCTTGTCTAACAGATTCCATGCAGTTAGGGATTTTTAACGTGGTAAATGTACAGAGTTTATAATTTAATATTTTCATGAAATACTTTAAATACATTGGGAAAACAAAATAAAAGAGTCTACATTGTATTCACAGGCCTACTTAAATCAACGATTTTAATACCAACATTTTTAGTTCAGTCGTTTAATATTTCATTCCTTTGATTATGAATTAATGCAAATTTAAATAAAAGAAATATTCAATTAAATTAAGAGAGTTTTCTTCAATGAAATTCAATTAAACAAATTAATAATCCTGAAATAATAAAACCTTCAAAAAATGAAAATAGAGTAATGCGTAGAATCAATTGTTTCTAGAACTAAATAGTTTCACTTCTACCGCGCGAGAGCCTCACACAATTTTTTTCCTCTACTCTCAAAAACACGTATTTCAGAACTGGTATAATAAATGGTGTACATACAATAAAATAGTTATTTGTGTCTTAAAGGAGGAAAGTATTACTTTCGCCCCCTCGCTGCACTCGTGCTGTAATTTCCTTTAGGGCAACTAAGATACTTTCTTCCCGTAAGACAGAAGATACTTTCCCTCCAGCTATAGTTTTAGTAAATAATTTGCATTTTACTGTGGATAGAACTTTATTAAAACATGGACTTTCATATTTACAAAAACAATTGAGAATGCACCGACAATTAAGTTCATTGATGCATTGTTGATGCATTGGGCGAAAAAGTGCTCATATAAAAAGCATTGAGTATATATTTTAACCCACTTATAGGAAAAATATGAGGGTGACAAAGTAAACTAAATGCTATTTATATATGCATTTTTCCACACCTGATGATATAATTTGTTCTTTCTATCATATTTATCATATTTATGATGCAGAAAGACCTCTTAAAATATTAGCCGGTTGGAAAGTAAATTAAACAATTGTTTAACAATCCGTCAGGATCAACACCACGGGCGCAATTTATAAGTGATTTGTTATCTCTTTACTGGTAGATCGATTGTGTTTTTCTCAGACTATTCAATTTCAATTTAAATTACTTATTAAATAGACTTGATCATGTTTCAATAGTTTATTATTTAATAGCAATATTTTTCTTACTACAATAATAAGTTTTCCTATTTCTTCCTCCAGAAAATATAATTGTTGAAGAGAGAAATAATATTGTGTACACTGGAGTTATGTTATTCCTGATTGTATAGCTATACAATAAGAGAGGAAAAGCACAAATTATAATATATTAAATTTGTGTAACAACATACAAAACACATTTACAAAACATGAAAAACTCTTTTTACATCAAATCTACTATTGATTCATCTTCACTTGAGCCACTATCAATGTCGTCTACTTGAAAAGACATATTCGTTTTGTAACGCAGTATACAAAGAAGGAAAACACTAAAATACACATTGTTAAATATTGGAAAAACTTCACCTTCTCCTGAAAGTATGAGCATTTTATCTACTTTCTTATAAAGGCTAAATGATTTTCTGTACCCTGAAAAAAAAAAACTCCGAATTTAAAGTGTGATTTTAATAAAAATGGTCCTGTACAGTCCTTGTGTTGGAACAAGGAGAAGTGGGGAATCCTAAACTGAAAACATTACTCTAATAGTTTGCAAATCGCCCACTTATAATCCAATACAAAGATAAGAAATTGTTATTAAAGAAAACCATAGTGTGTAATATTAGTCTAGTCAATGAATGCTCCAAATTGTGGTGTAGAGGAAAATGGAACGAACGCAATTTTTGACTCAGGGACTTTGAACCATTAGGAGGTAAACATACAAAAATTCTCCACTCCTAGGAGGTGAGCGGGGTTATTTTTTCGGTTTTTCTCTTTTATCTCGAAAACTATGCGTCCGTGCGGTAAGACCACTCCATAGAAAATTAATGCTGTAAACATGTGCCACAAGATGAAGCCTATAAATATAAGTTTTTTCGCTATCTCACATAGTTTCCGAGATATCCGCTATCAAAATTGACGTATTATTGTTTTTACGTTTGCTGCCTTATTTAAGTAGCTAACCCTTCGTTCTATGAAAAATGTATAAGATATTAAGTTGTAGGGCTTTAATTTTTATTCAAGAATACAATATCATATTTTACGATTTTATCTTCAACTGTTCACAAATTAGACCATTTTAAACTTTATGTGTTAATTCAAAGATTTTGCTTAAACACTTTACTTTATTTGTTTTTATTCCACTGCTCTAACTCTAAATATAAACCAATATACACGTATTTATGTTTAAATAGAATGTACCATATTAACACTATATGTAGCACATATAGAAATTATATATAGGCTATTATATTTTCAGGTACATATTATGTAGTTTAAATTTAATATTGTTTGGTTTCGTTGAATACTATTCACCCCGGATCTAATGAAACCGCATTGAGAGCTCCATCTATCGCCCCCACAGAAATACAATGAACATATAAATGATGAAAACTTTCTGAAAATAAAGAAAGTATTTCCTTTACAGCCGCAGTACGTTGCTTAGATAATTTTTTGTATTACAATTTTCAAATTTGTATTGATGTAATTATATCTTCAGTGAAATAAACCATTCAGGCATGAAGAACTATCTTGTTTTATCTAGCTTCACCATGTGAATAAAATATTCCTTTATTTAAGTCTGAATTTAGTATGACATAATTCGGTTTTAATAAACGTAAAGTACAAGTTCATTAATCTGAATTTCCCAAATTTATGTAAAACTGATGATGCATAAGAGTAAAAAATATGTGTAGTAACTATAATTTTTATTAAATTAAATTCTCTAAAATGTATCCAGGGAAACACTGTTATTATTTATTCAAGAAAAACATTAGTTTATTTTTAAACTCCGTTCTAGTTTATATATTCAACTTGCAAATCAATGCAAGTTTAACATTCAAACACCTAACATGTCTTGAGATTGAAAGTTAAGTGCTGACATAATAATTGCATCAAATGTGATTATGTTTTTATTCTGAGTATAATTGTCTACAGTTGATAAATTAAATACTTGTCGTATTATTCGGTTATTAAACATCTCATTTACTAATATTCGCATTGCTTGTGTGTATACCTACAAGGCCTCCTGAAGTATTTATACTTTTGAAAAAAATTAAGTAAAAAATTATTGAGTTTGACAATAAACTTGATAGAATCAAACATGAACTCTAACACGTTATAACTGCAATGTTGCCATCTTCAGGGTCCACAATACCTATAACCACAATAATATAAGTCTACTATAACCGCATGGCTTCGCCCCCTGCAAGCTTCACTCGCTGCTCGCTTCATAGTGGCAACTCGCTGTGATGTACTCTAATAGTATCAAGGAAAGAGATGTTTTTATGTAGAAGAGAGACAATTTTCAAGTTACAAAATATGACTGCAATGCGATCACACTGGTCAAATAATCCTAGTAAATAATTAAGTATTACTACTATTAATTACTGTATTTTTACAGTGATATTTGTTTGAACATTGTAATTAATATGCCTTTTTCATTGTTTGTGTTTGCTATTACCTAAAATAACTGTTTGTAGTGAAGGATAGTTACCTCATTTTAAATATGACAAGTTGGTTGTTATGGTAATAACTGCAAATGTTTTAAGGAAATGTATGTTGGTTCAGTGTGGTTCTTGACCTAATCTAAGATTTTGTTTTGCTGATCTAATTAGCTTTTTTATTTTAAAATATATGTAACAACAGATGTTGTAATTATATAATAGTAAGCTTTTGTCGTTGATTTTTCTTTTTGTTTGTTTTTATTTTGTAAACCTAGATAAAAAGCTGTTGTTTGTGAAGCATAATTAACCGATTCTAAATTTCTTAAGCTGATTGCTACGATAAAGAGTTGTGTTGCTAAGATTTTATCTGTTCTAGGGATGGGAGTAAACCCCGTGTTTTGACCAGTTTTAATCCTTCGAATCAATAGTTCGCTAAATCCTTACTTGTTGCACTTACAAATAATTATATCAAAAGCTTTATTTTGGATCATATAAACTGTACTACAAAGAACCTTTTGGGTCCGACTTATTGTTTTACAAATAATAGTCCTCAGTTGTTTCCCAAAATAATAAAATGATAACACTTTTCTGATTATTTTCCATAGTAAATAAATTTTAATGAAAAATTATTGTGACTTTCTCGTCTGTATTTACGTATCAAAAGACTAATAAATAACAAAATATCAATTGTACAAAATTTTAAAAATTATTTCCAAACCTAGTATTTTAAATAAAATTGTTAACATCTATGTAGTTTAAATGTCATCAGAAAATTTTACTTCAATAACATAATTTAATTTAACAGTATAATTAGGCCTACGATTATTTTCCTTAGTTATTAAATTAAAATTACAAATTAAGAAAGGACAAATATTTTTCTAAATATTAAAGAAATACATTTCTAAACATAGTATTTTAAATAAAATTATTAACACCTATGTATTCAAGTGTCCACAGGAAAAGTGAATTTTTTAAGAAGTTAATTAATTTAACTTTACCTATAATGAAATTATGATAAATTTTCCTTAATTATTAAATTAAAATAACAAATTATGAAAGGAAATTGTTTTTTTATCAATCTATACACTTATAAATAACATACAAAAGATTATTTTCCCTAAATTAAATGGAAATTTATAAATACAATTTTAAAACATCAAACCTTCAAATAAATATTTTTAAACCTTGTATTTTAAATAAAATTATCAACACTTATGAATTTAAAAGTCCACAGAAATAAATAAATGTTTACTTTAACAATGAATAATAGCATTATGATTATTTTCCTTAATAATTAAATTAAAATCACAAATTAGGAAGGGGAAACTATATATCGCTAATGTCTTTTATGTAAATATCTATCAATAGTAACAAAAAACTTTAAAAATGTACTTTTGTAGTTTATTTGGAATTTTTTTACTCGAAATTAAAACGTAAATAATCAAAAACTTGTATTTATCATAGAAGGTTACGAGCGCGTATGCAAATAAATTTCCGCAGAAATAAATTAAACTTACCATTAGCGTTAGACATAATGAAGTGACATTGTAGCAACAGTGACGCAGACTTCTGGGAACTTGGTGGACTGTTCCGTCACTGGTGGTGGGATCGTAATTAAATATAGTTTATTCAGTTTCTATAAAAACAATACAAATAAATTACTGTGTGAAATACATTGTTAAATTTTTTTTTCATATATGTGAAAGTTAAATTAAATGTTTTATTTTATTTACGACTAGGGGCAGTAATGACATATAATTTATGATTGCTCCTTTTATGTTAGGCCATTTTTATAAAGCACAATTTAAAGTCTAAATAAAATATGCTACTACTAGCTAAAAAATCACGAATATGTCTGCTGTTTCAGATTTGTTACTTAAAAAACCCTAGTAGGAAGGTAATTTCCAGAAATATTAAAATAGTAAAAAGTGTAGTAATGTAATACCAAAAATCTCAAAAGTGCCCTTGCGAATATAACGATGTAATAAAATAGACATTTCATAATTTTGTGATGATAATGAAAACATTGTCTTACTTCAAACAAACCTGTAGATCTTCAGAAATTAGTATCAGTTGGGTTTAACCTAAAACAAAACACCTAAAAAGAGCCTCTGTGGGCTTAAATATAAACGATGAAACAAAAATTACTTTTCATAATTTGTTCATAGTGGCAACATTTTATTTAAATTCAAAAAACCGCACACAATCGGCCTTTAGATCTCCTGATGAAAGTATTAATAGGTTTGAATTAACATTAGAAAGAAAAACAAACATAAAAAGTGCAATAATTATAAATTAAATAAAACGATAAAATAAAAATTACATTTCATAATTTTGTAATTGTGATGATAACATTTTCTTTCGTTTAAAACATACCACACTAAAATCGACCTATACATCTCCATATATAAGTATTAATAGGGTCGCCGTACAGTTAAGGTTTAATATTATTAAGGTAGTAATACAATAATTTGATAACTATTTAAATTTTAATTAGAGCTCTAGTTATTAATAATTTAAAATATGCAAACCAAGTCAGTTTTATACTTACTCTTTAAACATATTTCCTTGTACAAATTACTCAAAACCGAAAGCAATTACAAAAGTTATTCGGACGAGTGGAGCAAAGCGAACTATAAGTATTCACTTTATATTAGGTAAGCAGGGGTTAAACATTGACAAACAGGCAGGCATGGGGGGGGGGGGGGGGGTATTAAAACTAGGAGTGTCAAAATCAGGCTTAAACTTACTGTTGAGGTTGGCGGGGATTTTTTCTTTGCCTCCGTCATGCCTGTTGCTATAAAGTACAAACAATGTTGATGCATAATCATTCAATATTTTATAGGAATTAACAAATAGTTATTTGTACCTTAGCATCACTAATATTAGTAATGTTGAGATATGGGGGAATCTCTCTACATATTAACTCAGAACATGTTTAGCAGTCTCGACAACCACTGAATTTCCTTCTGAAATCAAATTTTATTTTTAACTAGTTGTTGTTTTATGCTCTCAAGTTCATAAGAAAAAATATATGTTAAATAATAAACTATCGAATGAATAATAACAAAAGTAATATACGAAAATCAGGTTCATTAAAAAGTATCTTAGCAGGTAGTTTCGGGCGCTGGAGGTTTTGTGTGTGGTTGAGAGTGTAAGTGTGTTTATACATATAACTTTATATATAGTGTAGCATAATTTACTTTTAATTTTATTTATTATAGGAGATAAATGTTATTTTCAGAGTTACTAAAAATAACAATAATGTTAAGGTAACAATAATGTTTTAATAGGCAATTGAAAAACCTTTACCGGCAAATAGCATAACTATTGAAAACCTTTTAAACCCGGTACTAAGCATAAAATGAAAACACTGCTTTTGTTGCATGCACTCCACTTTTCAAAGGATCCCTTCTTTATACTCGCAGTACAACAGCAGATGTTTTGAATTCCATCCTCTCCGTCGTTGTAGTATGTTGTACAACTACAGTCCTTAATTTGAATTGAACTATTTCCCCGTACATGTTATATGCAAGCTGAAATCTGTAATTTTTTAACCGATTAAATTTGTACGGTTAAAATGTAATAACGTTTTAATTTCCTAAACTTACTGCTTTTAGGACTTCACATTCGAGACATCTGTTTAGAAAAAACAGATTTTAAGTGAGTTAAGTTTTAGTCAATTGACGCAAATGAATTTAGAGTCGTGCATGGGTGTCATACACTCAAGTATAGTAGAGTATTTATATTGGCATAGGAATGTATGTCGTACTGAAATTGACGACGAACAAAGGAGCGGAAAATATACAGACGCTCTGCGTTTGGTTCTTGAGGTTTCCCGAAGCCACGTATCGGAAGATATGCGCAACATGACAGAAGATCACAATCAGCAGCGAAATGATTTTCTTCGCCGTTTTGGAAATGAAAAAAACAACTTTTTGGACTCTATTGATTTGAGTGACGATACCTTGGATTCTATTTTGCACCCGAGTGGCTTGATTATAACTAAGTAATTATTTTTTACCTTCTTTAGTATGTCAATCTAATCCTTTGTTTTTTTGTTCTTCTCCTTTTTTTGTTCTTCTCTTTATTACTTAGTTAATTAATACACTAATCCGTAGGCTACAGCATGGAATTTAAACTTGATTATAAACTAAAATAAACCAAGTCTACCGGTAAAGTCATTGCGACTATGTTTTGGGACCTAAAGTCGGTATTGTTGGACAACTTTAAGCCTGCAGGCACCTTCAGGAGGGCAATTCAGAACAGGGGAAAGGAATTCTGAGAAAGAGTGTAAACTTTGCCACGACAACGTTCGCCCATACGTCGCCCGTCAAAACGTATCTCTCATGCGACATGTGGAACGAAACATCATCACACAACCACCCTACAGTCCGCACTTGCGATTAGTGACCACCACTTGGCCGACGGCGACGACGACGAGGTTAGAGGTTGCCTCAAGGACCTCAAGGAGGAGGGAGGGCTGTTTTGAGATGTGCATACAAAAACGTCACAGCGTCTACAAAGATGCACCCACTGAAGATGGGATTATGAAGAAAAATAAAAAAATAGAAGACCTTACTCTTGTGATTATTCTCGTATTACGGCTTTAGCATATTTTTTTTTAATTAAATACCAAAGCGGAATTACTACCTTGAATGTCGAAGTCCGTTAGACTGAAGGTCTGCACCTACTGTGTTTTATAAAATGTTTTGTTGTTTTAAGTGAGTTGTGCTTTTTAACTTAATGTTTCGACTAAATCCAATCAACGAGGGATTTTCTGGGCACGGGTTCTACATTCCAAAACGCGTTAAAGAAGAAAATAAAAGAAGTCAAGAAGACGGAAAAATAAAAAGGTATTGTACTTTATTAAATATAACCTTTCTCATGCAACAAATCCTAACTGATTAATAACATTACGAGAACATATTATTGTATTTTTAAGTTTCGAGTGAGGAATGCCAACAAAACAACAAAAACATACTATACAAAACCTCTTTATCTATTCAAATCTTTATGTAATATTTGCGTGTTAACTAAATAAATTTCAATTTGAATTAATAACTCGTATACTTCACACGTCCTTCTGTAATTCTTACCGTGGAAAGGTATTTGTAGAGGCTAACCTCCAAATTATGTTAATTAACGGAAGTTAGGTTTGTGCCTGGCTGTGACATTATGGAAGTTTAACACGCGGAGCTGTCAATGTATCAATCCCCCCACCCCTTCTTTCAAACCCCACAACCCTAACTTTATATAACTTACGTCAAACATACTGCTTTGAAATAATAAGCGGTTAGTTGAATGTTGATAAGATTCAATATAACCATCGTAATAATATGAAACAAGAAACCACGTATATACACTCCAGTAGCATAGCTTATATATGCGTGTTGTGAAACAATACAATATAAAACTATATGCTTGGTAAAATATGAATGTGCGACATTCAATGATTACATAGTATAAAACCTAGATAGGCTATGGGAAACGATCGTTGAAGCCGACTATTTAGCGAGAATCTCCACCAAGATGGCGGCGCCGAGCATGAGTCATCCTACTGCCGAGCGCTTTTGACGATTTCTCGCCTCAAATCGTATGTATTTAATTTGTATTTTTGGCAAGTAATTGTAAAGCTGCAGTGAAAATATTTTGTTTTTTTAAATGTACTAAAAATATATAGTTTCAAATATATTTCTGAAAGCCGGTCAGCTAATTTCTGTATTTTTGTTTGCTTTTCCTTTTTGTCTATATATATATATATATATATGTGTGTGTGTGTGTGTATTTGTGTTTTTCTTTTTAAATTGTTTCATTTACTCACTACCTCAAACACGTTTTTAAAACATCTAGGTAGTTTAAATTGTTTCCTTATATTATGATTGTTTTGTAAATAGAACTATTTTTTCTTTTGTTATTAAATTTAGTTTATAAGATATATATAATAAGTATGATTTTGTTTGTGCAATAATGTAAATATGCTTAATATAAAGATCAAAATATTCATTCATTTTCAGGTTTCCGACAATTTAACGAAAGTTATAACATTTTTAGGGCAGTAAATGTAAAATGTAAATTGCTGTTTTTTTTTACATTTTTCTAACAATGTTATTTTTCCCATTAACTGTTTTTGAATTTGCAATGAGTCTTTTTTATTACTCGTAGTTGACCCAAGTTTTTTGAGGCTTATGAAGGTTTTAGACTGTGTAACAACTGTTTTCAATGTGTCAAATATAAAAAGCACTATACAAAATGAAGTATACAGAATGAAAATTACGTCTTATATGTTTTGAAAGTATTCAAATTATGAACAGTTAATAGGCAGACTAATCTGAGCAGAATTAGTGTTGTAATTAAGTATTTAATAATTAGGTAATAGTCAGTAATAATAGTTTTCCTTGCAGTGAAAGGAAGCGTCCTGGGGAGCAGTGGGTATCGCACAGATAAATGTAGTGACGTCTGACGCGACGAGTGGCCCGGCCGTGCTTAATTTACTCTTGTCTTCAACCTGCCTTTCTGACCAGAGTACACTTCGTAAAATTTGTTTATAACAAAGTAAGCTAAATTCAATTCCGTATTTACAACTTTGTCGCTTACAAAACTTCTCTATCCTAAAAATAAAGAAAATCCCACAGACCAACTTTTTCATGTCACGATTTAAAAACCACAAATAGGTTTTAACTTTAACTTGTAAGGAAAATTAGTAATAAATTTATTTTACAACTTTAAATTGCACCATTACTGTCCAACACTAATGTTTTGTCTGCATGCGAAATTTCGAAATTTTAACTTCATCGTAAGTTGGTCAAACGACAGTGTATTTGAAAAGCGTACATTTAAAATTTGTCCTTGTAAATGCTGCTTTTTACGCTTTTGGTCTCCACCAAGATGGCGGAGTTGGCTTCAGCTGCTGTATTGCTTGTTAGTGCCCATGGCCTATCTAGGTTTTATACTTTGTAATCATTGGCGACATTGCAATACATATATCAGAGTTCAAGCAACAACGATACTATGCAGACAGACGGTACTACAAACTTTCTGTAAAACACAATTAATTGTTGATATTTAAAAAAAAAACTTGTATAAGCTGCTTTTTCCTGACTGACTAACATAGAATCAAGGTAGAAAAAAAACTACTTAAGTTACAGAGTTGGGGGTCATAATTGCACACTTAAAAAGGATTTTGCTGAATTTGTATTTTAAAGTGAAAAAATAGTAAACTTTCATCGGTTTACTCCGAGCACTCAAAAGCTTAGCAGCACTTGTTTGTTTACTTTTTACAATTCAATTCAAACATGGGTTGTTAGATGTTATAATTAAAACTGCTGATTCTGATTAAAAAACATAATTTTATCTCAGCCCTATTTTATTTGCAACCGATTTGGCAAATTTAAAATCAGGTAACTATTCTTCACAACTTAAAGTTATTTTTTAGGTTATGTACATGCAAACAAACACATGCTTACTGTATTGAGATGTCAAACATCTCGGCTTACATATTATATTGTTTCCTTTAGACTTTAGAGGATAATATCCCAATTGGTTTAAAATGTTGATTATTGATTAGTTAAATATTAATGGAAAAAATACAACGCATGCCGCACTTTGAGTTATTGGGTTGGGTCTTGTCTATTTCAATGTCTCGTTTATAAGCTATGTCACCGCTCAATCATCATTTCGGTAAAAATATCAGAGTATACAAGAATCGGTTTGCATTGGCTTGTTTGTAGGCCTAGTACAGATGATGCAACAGATGTAAAAACAATTATTTAAAACACCTTGTTTTGTTTGGCCTACACACTCAATGCCCTTTTAGTTCCATAAGCCAGACACTAGAAAATGTGCCGACCTTTGGCTAAGGGTTGAATTTAAAAAACAGATCAGAAATATCAAAACATGTTCGCTACTACATATTTGAAAATTCAGAACAATTTCAGCCGGTTTAATATTGTGTGAACTAAAAGACGTAATTTTGGTCACCTCTTCCAGTAATTGGTCGTAATCACCTAACCCAGTTAAAACCAGGTGTATTGTGAGATTAGTATTGTTTTAATGTAGGTTAATGTAGAGCGAGATAGGAGCAATGGTTTCTTGTATTTCATGTACGTGTTATTTTTCAATTGTATTTACTATTATTTCAGCCTTTGGAACTAACATGTAATAAATAAATGTGGCATTGTTTTAATCAGCTGTTAAATAAACTGCAATGTTTATTTTTTATTTGTAATCAGATGGTGCACGGTAAATTTACCTTTTAGTGCACAGTACATTTTCTGTATAGTGCACGGTACATTTTCTGTGTAGTGCACGGTATATTTTCTGTGTATTTGCACGGTATATTTTCTGTGTAGTGCACGGTATATTTTCTGTATATTGCACGGTACATTTTCTGTGTATTTGCACGGTATATTGTCTGTGTAGTCGACAGTACATTTTCTGTATCGTGCAAGGTACATTTTCTGTGTAGTGCACGGTATATTTTCTGTATATTGCACAGTACATTTTCTATGTATTTGCACGGTATATTGCTTTTGTAGTCGATAGTACATTTTCTGTATCGTGCACGGTACATTTTCTGTGTAGTGTTCACGGTATATTTTCTGTGTAGTGCACGGTATATTTTCTGTATATTGCACGGTACATTTTCTGTGTATTTGCACAGTATGTTGTCTGTGTAGTCGACAGTACATTTTCTGTATCGTGCACGGTACATTTTCTGTGTAGTGCACGGTATATTTTCTGTGTAGTTGACAGTACATTTTCTGTGTAGTGCGCGGTTTTTCTGTGTAGTGCACGGTATATTTTCTGTGTAGTGCATGGTACATTTACTGTGTAGTGCACGGTACATTTTTTGTGTAGTGCATGGGAAATAAAGACTTATTGTCTATGAACAGGTAAAGAAAACTGCTGTTTTCTGTGTATTATAATGAACAAAATACTTGCAATTCAAAAGTTTTAGGTAATATTTATAAAGTCAAAAATACATTCGGAAAGATTTGATACAATTCATAAGAGAGTTGGGACTTTGTTCAACCAATATTATAGCACACCTGGAACTAAAGGTAGGTGTAGCAGAAACAGTTTGAGTACAAAACACTGATATTTTTTTAGAGAACGGATGCAATCTTTTTTGTAGAATTGAACTTAAGATTTACAAAAACATCTCTCCATTTCTGCACACTTGGTCCAAATTTGCCAATTAACCCTAGAGCCTGCAGACTACATTTTAGTAATTTTCGTTGCATTTGTAAGCATTTTTTCAAAAATTCGCCAAAAATAGTAAATTTACCAAAATCCAAATGTGTTCTGTAGCTTTTTTGTACAGAAAAGTTCAAAAAATATACATATGCCAGTAAAAAAATATAGATGTAAAGTTTACAAAGTTATTAGCTCAAAAAACAGAACATTTTCACTAACGAAAGGAAAAGCTTCAACTTCAGGCCTACATAACAAGTAGTAAATTTTTTTTGTAATTTTTTTCATAAGTGTAAGAAAGTTTCGTAATTTAATTCTATAAAAGTACTGTATAAAAATATTTATTAATTTCAAATTTCCTATTTTGAAAACAACAGTTTTTATGATCCTACTACAAGACTGCTATCAAAACTATCCAAGTTTGAAACGCAATTTAGGAATATAAGCTTTGCCCAAAAAATAAATATTATTATAACAAACTGTAGAGAATAAATGGAAAAATTGAACTGTATACTTGTAAACTATCTTTTCATAAAAGTGTTTGACTTAGAATTATTTGATTACAAAAGTAAGGACAAATATAAAAACCTCCCATTCATGCCTGTTATACAAGGGTCGGCTATGACGCTGCACGCGGAAAAACCATTAATTTAAAATTACTTCCTAGGTTTGAGAACCTTACAAAGCTGTTTTTCCCATGCTACAAGACAAACCGTTGAAACGAAACATATTTGGTTTACACGAAATGTTAGCTTGAAGCATTCTCTATACAGATATATCAAAATATGTCTAAAAATAGACTACGATCACACATCTGTGATATCACGTGTAAAAGTAAGGCTGTTTATCGGTTGGAAAATTGACCAATTGCAAGGGTCTACAAAATGCCTCATCATTTTTTCAACAATTTGACAGATTTTCAATTAGATGGCACGTTTAAATAGGAGAAATTGTGACGAATCCAACGGTATATAGGTTTAACTCAGAAAAAGTACTGGGCGGGCTGTAGAGACGGACAAAAGTCGAGTTTCCTTACGTTTTAAATGAATATTTGTTCGCCGATTGATTTGTAGAAAACTAATAAACTGCAACGATGATAACGTATGTAAATGTACGTTTTAGAAAAAAACTTGTAGATACAAAAATTAAAGTTTGAACAATTTGCTTTCGAACAGTTTTTGTCTTTTTAATATTGGAAGATTTTTAGTGGGTCAAATATTCGATACAATCACGGGTTACAAATGTGTTGGAGTGACATCACGTTTCACGCTGTCTGCGAGTTCGAGGGTTAAATAAATCGACACAAACTTTACATTTTCATATTGTTTGCATTGTAGGCCTACAGGGTGCCTTGGAACTCTATGCAACCGCCGCCTGCAGAATTGTTTATCATGTAAAGTAATATTTGACAAATAACTTTGATAGTGTAATTCTCCAATGATGTTCCAGAGTATTCCGTGACAACCAGTATATAGAATATAGATGAATTAATTATGTATACAATGTTTTGAGGCACTTGTTTTTAGAAACATAACTAACAGTAAAGTAACCAATATCAATGAAACTTTAAAATCACTTTTGTTCAAAGATCAAAATAGCTACAGCATTTACAGAAAACTGAAATTATATGAAACTAAAGACCTTTTAACATTTCGTAATGTAATAATTTCGTAATATTTTAATATTTCATAATGTCAAATGATACAGAGCTATTAGCTGTCGTCCAGCCTACTTACTTGACTTTAACATGCATTATGTGTTGGAAGTGTAGGGATGACATTACAAACCATTACGCACAATTCCTGAAGAAACCGCTACGTGCTACGACTATAAGCCGTCCGTGCTATGAAAACTTAAACGCCAAAGGCCGACCTAATACCTTTAGACCTAATTCTTATGCGCTGTCGTGCTTTTCCTGAAACAGGTTTGTTACAAAGTGAAGTGTTATTATTGGTTCTTCTTTTTAGTAAAACGCGTTTTTGTATCCTTTAGGGAAAATAAAAGTTAAAATATTTATGCGATCTTACCGAATTGTTCTTAAACGCTAAACTAAAGATTATTGTAAAATAAAATGTGTAAGTTGACAATATAATCTAAACATATTTGTTTATAAATACAGTTGTACAGTACGCGTTTCATAATGTCTACCCCATCATCAGAAATCTCTCGTTGAACGTAGGCCTTCGAAACATTAAGTAAAAACTCAAACAAATAAAACAACAACTCATTTAAAAGACAGTTAATAGGATTACACTTTCGACTGCCTGTCCATTATGAACAGCTGACACGAGTTAAACGGATTTCCCAAATTATGTTTAAGTATTTTTGAAATTGATCTACTCACGAAGGCGCTAGATACATTAGACGAAGTGTCAAAATAGATTAGTAGGAATTATTGTTTGCACTTTAGCCTCCATGCTCGGCTCCGACCTAGCGACCTCGGAACAGAAGATGCCCCAAGGTCCACGTGGATTTAAACCAAGTACGTTTAATGTATTTGCGTTTTGACAGATTTCAGGGAAACAGACGGTCTGTAAGTTCGTGTAAAAAAGAAAATGTGCAGAATAACAACTATCGTATGTTTTTGTTTTTAGATAAACCCCAAACAAATTACGTCTCTTAAGTCTCCCCATAAGAGTCATTACAATAGCTCATATTTCGTATTCGTGGATAATCGATAATAATTAAAAATTGACTTCAAAAACCAATTGATTTGAATTGAATAGCATGTCCACTGCCGTAATCTGCTGTAATGAGGTTAGACTTGTTTTAGGCCGTACACATGCCAAGGTCAAAACAATGAATATATACGTGCATCTTGTATTTTGTAATTTTGTTTCATGCCGTAGTCTGTGAGACGAATTATTAGGATTAGTGTTAGTGTACTTTTACATTGTTTTTAACATTACACAAAGTGTATGTTACTTACCGAAAGGAAATTTTTGAGCTCAGCAATGCTTTTATTTCTTATTCTATTTTGACGATTGATATGCCAAATAAAAGGGATTTTTTCAAGAAGTTCTAAAAGTCATTTGTTTTTTCCTCAATAACTAGGGTTCTGCCCCATTAGGCATCAGACTTCCTACCATTTGTATCTTTTGTAATATAATAATGTTGGATTGAGTGTATGTCACATGTGTTTTATCTTAAGTAACCATACTTACAGTACATAAACAGCTGTTTTAAGTAATTAAAGTAATTTAAATAAACAGCTCTTAGGTAATTAAATTAATTTAAATAAACAGCTGTCGCAAGTAATTAAAGTAAATAAACAGCGCTCTTAAGTAATTCAATTAATTTAAATAATCAGCAGTCTTAAGTAATTAAATTAATTTAAAGAAGCAGCTGTCTTAAGTAATTAAATTAATTTAAATACACAGCTGTCTTAAGTATTTGAATTAATTTAAATAAACAGCTGTCGCAAGTAATTAAAGTAAATAAACAGCGCTCTTAAGTAATTCAATTAATTTAAATAATCAGCTGTCTTAAGTATTAAATTAATTTAAATAAATAGCTGTCTTAAGTAATTACATTAATTTAAATAAACAGCTGTTTTAAGTAATTAAAGTAATTTAAATAAACAGCTGTATTAAGTAATTAATTTCATATAAATAAACAGATGTTTTAAGAAAATAAATATTTCTATTTATAACCTTTCTCTGTGTTGTTTATATTTTTATTTTGTATAATGTTTGTTCTCAGTTCACTTAGAGTTCAATGTTTATAGTATATATTATATTAATCAAGCAATGGCCAAGCATTGTAGGGAAAACTAGTTTTTATAATTTTGAATTAAAATTTCGGTAGAATAATTGATAATTCGTGTACGTCAAACAGATACCGTTCAAATCAAATTGATTATATTTCAATATGAGGCATAATACACTTCATTTTTGTAGCTTTTAGAGGATAGAAGTAAATTTAGGATGCAAAAACATCTCAAAATGTTAATTTATTGCTTTTACTACAATTTTACAATGTAAAAATTTAAGTTTTTAACAAAAATCTAATTTTAACTTTTTGTTTAACCTTGGTAGTCTAACAGACGAATGATTATGATTATGTCATACTTAGAGTATGTTTATGAATCAGTTAACAACTTTTATATCATTTATGTTATATATCATTTAAAGAGTTAATATGTATAAAGTAAAACTTTCTACAAACAGTTTGCGCAACATATTGCTGGGAGAAGACGCAACTACTCGGATAAAAGTTTCGGACTTTCCCAGGCGTGCAATCAGTCTGTACTGCTTCAATGAAGTTTGATCAACTTCCACTAAGAGCCCTTTTAACCAGATTGAATTAGTTATTTAAAGGAAAGTTTTCTTTGAAAGTTAACCGAATTTAGTTAAGAGTTTAGATACAAAGATGCGTATAAACTTTAGACCAATACTTTGATTTAATAGAAGACCACATGTACTTCCTTCAATCCGTGTCGTATCGCATTTAGATACCTTTGTGTGTACTTTTCTAACACCATATTTCTGTAATTTTGTTTGAGGCATTTTTTCACTATATAAATTACTAAAAAAAATTGATATTGATACATATATACAAGAAACTAGCTGACCCGGCAATGCTTCGCTATTGCATAATTATTTTGGTGAAATAAATGCGACAAATGATCGTGATTTAGTAACTTTGACACCCCCCCTAAGATTTCGAATTTTTTAAAACCCTTTCTTAGTGAGCGCCTGTGGCCCTAGAGGAAGCTACGTACCAAATTTCGTTCTAATCCGTTCAGTAGTTTTTGATAAATCTTGATTTAATAAATTTTACCCCCCCAAACCTCCCTAAAATTTTGAATTTTTTTGAAACCCTATCTTCGTTAGCACCTATGGCCCTAGAGGAAGCGCTACATACCAAATTTCGTTCCAATCCGTTCAGTATTTTTGGAGAAATCTAGATTTTTAGTTAATAAGATCCCCCAAACCCCCCCTAAAATTTCGAATTTTTTCAAACCCTTTCTTAGTGAGCACCTGAGGCCCAAGAGGAAGCTACATACCAAATTTCATTTTAACCCGTTCGGTAGTTTTTGAGAAATCGTGATGAGTGAGTCAGTGGTATTTCGCTTTTATATATGTAGATGTAAGCTTAGTTTGTTCCTTGCGTGCCACTACTGTATAATTCCGGAACCCCATTGGGTTATGTGGTATGGTAGCCCTAAATCCTCCATCTACGAAGAAGGTTTCGGTCTGCAGGGGGTGGTTTCGTAGATGTGGGTGTGAAAAGGGTACATCGCAGCAATTAACATCATAAGGGAATTCGGCGAAGCAGCTGGGAATGGAGTGACGAAGTGACCATGGCTGGTCAGAAAGTTCTAGAGCTTCAAGAATGTCCTCAGAATGTTCTAGAATATTCCGCAATGTTACAGACAGAACTTTCGACAATGTTGGATAATTTTTTAGAAGGTTCCAGCATGCTATAGAATCTTAGAGGAGGTTAGAGAATGTTTCAGACAGTTATCGAAATAAAAATATTCCTCTTAAGTTGTATAATATATAGGAGAAACAAACATTCGCATTTCGCTTATTGGCGACTAAGTTGGAATATACTGTTCGTATAAAATATTTTATGTAAAGAGGAAGGTTAAAAGAAGACAGGCTCCTCAAAGAAACTGGTAGAAGTCGTGGTTTTTGTGTTTACTGGCGCATAGCTGATCATGTATGTAAGAATAAAATGGAAACATACGTATTTGTACAAAACTCACTACATGTTGTTGAATCAGTGCACTCTCAATGTTCACCCTATAATTCTTGAATTAATTTATTCATGTGTGTGAGTGAAGCAACGGACACACCCGCTAGTAAACAATATACAAACTACAAAGTGTTGCTTCTATGAAATTGTCGGTATTTAAAAGTTTGAATAACTGAAATGGTACATAAAATAGTTACATGATTTTTAAATATTTTGTCATGGTTTTATATATAAGACAAAAAGTAATATAATAGAAATTAAACTAATTAAAATGTAAATATATCAACTAGGCCTAAGATAAATTTTATTAAAATGTAAACGAATGTTTAAATACTAATTTCTTAAAATAATAGATAATTATGATTGAATATATTTACTGTAGTTGACAATGACATTTCATGACATAAATTTAAATTGAACATGTCAGAGCATTCTTATTGAATAGGAAAATTTAAACAACTAATGATCTATTCTAGAACACTTTTTATAACAATTTCAGAATATATTCTTTACCTGTCTCTTCTTATTGCATTCAAGTCATGTAAAATAATTGTCGTTAAATGTCAACGGAAATTGCTAGGTTTTTTTTTGTTTAAAAAAAGAAACAATCAGTCTTATACCAACCATGACATAGTAATATTATTATAATAAGCAGTACTCTGTGTTCTGGCGTGATTTCGTTGATGGATAAAACGATATTTATTTCTGTTTTAATTTCAAATATTTTTTCAATTAAATTTCTGATTAAATATAAAATAGAATTTACAAGCTGAAGCACGCAAATAATAAAATGGCTATATCCGTGTGTTACATATATACTGCTCGCTTAGCTCACCGACATTACAGTATTGAATGATTTGATATGTTCACTCAAATGATGATCGATTAGGAGAGAGGCACTTGGATTTAGTATAGGGTGGTGAGGTTAGGGAATCCTAGATTCATGTACAGTACAGCCAGGGTTTTTGGGTAAATGTCACGATTTTGTATATAGGCCTAGTGAACATAATCTAAAAAACTCTATTGGTAGTTTAAACAAATTATCGATTTTAAATTTACCAAATAGTATGTAAATAAATAAATGTAAAATTGTGTTGGTTCAGTACAGTCCTAAGACTCTGTGTTTTATTTATAATATTTTTGTAATAACAGATGTTTCAATTACTATACACTTGGTTTTTCCATTTTTTTTGTTTGTGTTTGCTTTTACCTATAATATAACTGTTGTTTGTAAAGAATAATTATTACCTGATGCTAAAAAAATGTTGGTTCAACATAAGCATAAAATATAATTGTGAGAGGTTTTTAATTTAAATTTGATTTATAATACGTAACAAAATAATTCTATTTGAACCTAACTCAGTAAGCCTTGTTATTTGTCTTTTTGTTTGTGTTTTATTTTATTGTGTTAACCTTATCTAAAAAATATGTTGTTTGTGAAGAATAGTTAACTGATTGTTTATTTGCTAAGTTGGTTGCTATGGTAATTAATGTAAATTCATTCAACGAGCTTGTGAATCAGCTGTTATATCTGTTGTAGTTCTAGGAGTGTTTCCCAGAACTTCCTGTATTTTACGGTTTCAAGTAAATATGTTGAAAACCCCTTCCATAGTGTGCGTTCGTTACTTTAAGAATAAACGTTTAAATTTTAGTATTTTTTTATCTTAAGTAGTTTTTGCTCTGCGTTAATTTAGAACCAAGTACAGGCTCGTCAACTTTTCTGGGAGTGGTAATTGATGAAAACATAAACTGGAAATCACATATTACCTTTATTTCAAATAAACCTAATTCAGCTTGTTTTGCACTACGTACTATTTCACGTATTTCCAATCCGGATACAATTAAAACAGTGTATTTTGCATATGTGTAGGCCTACTCTCACCTCAATTACGGTGTTGCTTTTTAGGGGAACCCGGTAGAGTCTGGAAACATTTTTTCTATCCAAAAGAGAATTATAAGAATAATTTGTAATTTGAAAGGTAGGCAATCTTGCAGAAATTTTTAACTCTTCCTTGTATATACATCCTGAATGTCTTGCTCTTTTTTAGAAGTAATTTTATGGGTGTCGATCATTACAAACGTGGATACTCCATGAGACGGCAAATGCTTCAATACCCAGTAGCCTACATAGATTAAAGTTGTTCGAGGACGGGGTGCGCTATTCTGATCTCAAATTGTACAACAGGTTGCCAGACAATATAAAGGAAGTGCCTTGCATTAAAGCGTTTAAAAATAAACTTAGAGCCTTCTTTTAAAGCGGGCATTTTACTCGGGGAGGAGTCCTTGAAGCTTTAAATAGATTTTATAGTTGTTTTATGTTATGATTAATGTATGATTGATATGAAATTGTTAATATAGTCTTATTTTATTTCTTGTGTTAATGTGTATATGTATATTAATTTGTATTCTGTATATATGGATAGAAATAACCAAATGGTAAAATTTCACAATTATAATTTATTAATGAGCAACATATGTTTCACCGTTAGGCATCAGCATGATGATGCCTAACGGTGAAACTTATGTTGCTCATTAATAAATTATAAAATTGTGAAATTTTACCATTTGGTTATTTCTATCCCTATTATGGAGTTTCACCAAGTACCAACTGTTTTTACTTTAAATTCTGTATATACGTTTATCATTTGTATATGTGGCAACTGAAATGTATATCAAGCAGAAATGCTATTGTAACCAAAGAGGCTAATACATCACTGAATCAATTCTATGTCAGTCATTCGGTCATGACAAAGCCGTTTATAATATATAGAGATAGATATATGATATATGATAATAATGCAACTTGGTTTTTATAGTTTTACCTATTTATTTGGAGGTATATATACTTAGAAGGTGGAAAGTACGAAAACAGCTTAATATATAAGTAAATAATGAGCTTGACTTGTGACAAGATATATTGATTGAATAAAACTTCAACACATAATCCCACAACTAATACGTTTATTAACTCTAACACGTTTCAACGACAAAGTTGCCATCTTCAGTGATGCACGAGCCACAATAATCAAACTATAACTAAATGTATATAATATACAAATAAATAAATCCATATAAATAAATAAACTATGTAAAAATATAGTTTGTATTGTAGCTCGTGCATCACTTAGATATCGAATTTGTCGTTGAAACCTGTTTTTGAGTTAACGCACCTGTTAGTTGCGAGATTATGTAGCCTAATAGTTTTTATAAATAGCAACAGTGAAGAGAAATGCAAGTTCGGTAATTTCTCAGTTACAACACTTTTATTTATAACGAGATTAGAAATTGCGATCCGCCATCTTGATTTTAAACATGTTCTTGCAATACGTCATCATTTCATTTCAAAATAATAAAACACTATTGTTGCACATTGTCCATCTATAATACAAACCGTTTTGTAAAACATATAGGTCTGATGTTTGTGACATGGGGAAAATGTTTACGACAAGGAAATAAATACATATAATGGAATAAGTACATAATGGAAATTAATATATCAGCGTTGTTATTTGTTTACAATTTGCATAATAATTTACGTATTGGGAAACAACAATTAGACGGTTCAATATAATCAATCGGGTATATAATCAATATATCAATCGGTTCCATATAATCGCAGGCTTCGTCATATGCAGTGAAGTGTATAAAGACTCGTTAGTATTTACCCGCATAAGTTTACTAAGAGTATAAACACATGTATATTACTCGAGGAGAGGTAGTGACATGACCTCAACACTCTAGAGGGACTACCTCCGCCCCGCCACGTCACTCTTCACTGTCATCTTATTGTCAGTTCGACACACTATAGTCATGCCTGAATAAATAGTCATGTTAATTAAATGGTTGTTCAGTAACCTCATATCCTGTGTCAAACCTTTCTTAGCTTCACTTCTGAAAGATCGTACTGTACTCCTAAATAAATCGATGCTGCATTTCCAAAAATAAGCTTATACTTTATTATGTTTCAGAGTTTCAACCGTTTGGGAAATTGATCTCCTCATGATGGCGCTGAATAGCTGCCTAAGTGTACGCAATATATAAGTGCAATTACTTTGCACTTCTGCCCCCACGCTCTTCTGCTACAGCCTTCACATCTGTTCCGTTCCGCTAGAACATTTGCGAGTTTGCATCTTGACCTTGCGACCTCAGACTGCTCTGCTTCGCTTGCAACGAGGATTTTGACCGGGTACTTTAACGGTATTTTACATTTTTCTCGATTTTGCGGGAACCAGACGGGCTATAGGTCGTGTAAAAAAATGCTAAATAATTTCCTTCGTTAAATTTTTAGGTAAAAGCCTTAAAATCATTTCATTCTAGTACAAACAATCTAAAAAAAACTGTACTTCCACTCAAAGTACTTCTTTGGCTAACAAACCTCGTCTGAGCTACTAAGCTACCAACGTGTGTTTTGGACCAAATCGGACCTAAAATGCGGCCGTTAGAGTGCAAACTCATAAATGTATACAACGTTTAATGGCACTCCAAAACGTGTTCTGGGAACCGGCGCTCATCGACCTTAGTTCTCAGCTTAAGAGTTGCTATTTTTCCTATGCAAATTCGCTAATAACATGGTATCTTATACAAACTGTATAATTATTAAATATATTAACTTACCGTCTGCAATATTCTTGTATTATCGTCGTTTAAACGACGGCCGTTTCGGCTATTCAGCCATTTTCAAGTAGGTAGTTCAGGTTTCCCTTCGTCAATCACAAACACTTAACACATAGTTACATATAAAAAACACAAACCATTTACACGCACTTAACATTAAACACACGAACTCAATATTTGACTGTCTCTCATGATGACCCCGTACATACTGCGGATATATCTTCGGGAGGGGGTAGTGTCTTATCTACCTTCGTCAAAACAGTATCGTAGAGCGCATTCTAATTAAAGTTTAATTTTTCGTTTAGTAAAATGTTGTTATTCACTTTATAGTTCTTATAAATTTCAAATTGTTCCAAAGGATTCATAAACTTTCCCTTTTTGCAGTGGTGTAATATTTTTAAGGTTTCATTTATGCAGGAATGGTCATTGTGGATTAAATGTTCCGCAAATTTTGATTCAGTTTTTGTGAGGTTTGCATATTGGTTGGATGAAGGGAGATGTTCTTTGAACCTTTTCTTAAATGACCTACCTGTTTCTCCTGTATATATTTTAGGACAATCGTTGCAAGAAAGTTGGTATATTCCAGTGCCTTCAAATTTGTCTGTCAATTTGTTTTTGTTGTTCAAATAACCCTGCAAACTATTTTTTGTTTTATATGCAACCCTGAAACCATGTTTTTTAACGATATTACTAATTTTGTGTTCAATTAGTTTGAATAAATTAAACACTAAAAATCTGTCCTTCTTACGTTGGGATAGTTCTTTTATTTTACATTTCCTATTCTGTTTTCTGATTAGTTTATCCACAATTGAACTGTTGTAGCCATTTTGGGTAGCAATGTACTTTGTTCGTCCTTATAGTCTGTCTCTGTCATAGGAGTATTCCTTAATCTATGAATAAAACTATTGTAAGCCGCCATCTTATGTGATGTCAGGTGATCGGATGAAGCATGGATTGTGTGATCGGTCTGAGTAGGCTTTCTATATATTTTGAAAAGGTGTTTACCATTTAATCGGGTTATTGTAAGGTCCAGGTAATTAATATTGCAGATGGTAAGTTAATATACTTATTAATATATATCAATATTCGGAATGACGATTAACAAACATTAAAACTGTATAACTTAACGTAAATTAATTTAAAAATACTAATCACAAAACAGTCTGTTTAGCTTTAAAAGTCGTCTTGAATTGTCTGGTCCTGTGAAATGAAAAACAACCCTTTTTACTTTAGACACTTCAAACATGAACTATGTTGCAGACTCTTATGACGTGGACTTAATAGATAAGACGGTAGTTAATACAAGTTAAACCATTTAGCTTGTAAAGACACTACAGAGGAAATGTTATCTTTCAGTAAGTTTAGATCAGCTTAAGTCTGCGAAAATGCTGACTGCTAGAACGTGACTGGATAGAATCGGTAATTATAGAACAAAGTGATTGGTTCGGCGAGATTTAACCTATCAGCGCTCCGCTCCTTCTTTGCGGTATTACCGACCCTACAAATTGAATTAAACTGGAGAGCTAATATAATGCAATGTATTTTCTTTTATTACCGATTATTCTGGATGTTTTGAAATTTAATTTAAACCCATTCATCAAAATTGTTTAATTTTATATGCATTTTGATTGTGTTTTAAATGTTAAGGCTTAATGAAAAAATAAAAGACAAACTTTAAAGACAATTACCGATAGTGTAATCTTGCTAGATTCGTGAGGAATAAAAACACAGAACACGATTCTCACAAGAATACGTTTAATGGTGAAATGACAAAGTCATCATCTCTAGTGACACAATTCAGCTAAAATTTAGTTCCAGCTCAAATGTACTGAAGATGACGACTTTGTCGTTGCAACGCGTTTCATCGTTAAATGTATTTTTTATGGGGGGGGGGGTTGTGTCCTGTTTAACCCTGGAAGCGAAACGTCCGATCAAGGCAACACATTTGTAACGCGTGATTGTATTGAATATTTGACCCACTAAAAATCTTCCAATCTCAAAAAGACAAGATAATGTTTCAAACTTTAATTTTTGTATTTACAATTAATTTCTTTTTAAAACGTATATTTACATACGCAATCATCGTTGCAGTTTATTAGTTTTCTACAAATCAATCGGCGCCCAAAAATTCATACAAAACATAACAAAATAACTCAACTTTAGTCAATCTCTAAAGCCCGCCCAGTAGGTTTTCTTAGTTAAACCTATGTATCGATGGATTCATCACAATTTCCCCTATCCAAAACTTCCATCCAATCAAAAATCGGACAAATAGTTCTAAAGTTGTGGGGCGTTTTGTAGACCCTTGCAATTGGTCAGTTTTACAACCAATAAACATCGTTATTTATTTCACGTGATATCTGTGTGACCACAATCGTTTTTTAGAGATATTTTGGTATCTTTGTAAACATAATTCTTCAAGCTAACCAAGCTAATCCCTGTAAACCAAATATGTTATATTTGAAGTTTATTGTGTAGGACCGTGGGAAAGTGACTGCTAATACGGTCTCATATAACGTTTAAACCTGAGCAAAACGGACTTTTACAACTTGGCTAGACATAGGAGTTTGCGCGTACATCGTGTATAGCTTGAACGGGCGAGAGATGCTAGATTTTTTCTTTCTTTTGTTATTCAAATAATTCTTTAGGAAAAGATAATTTACAAGAATACAGTTAAATTTTTTATTTATTCTCAACACTTTGTTATAATAATGTTTCATTTTTGGGCAAAGCATATATTAGTAAATTACGATTTAAACTTGGCATACTTTTGATAGCAGTTTTGTAGTAGGAACATAAAAACTCGTGTTTTAAAAATAAGAAATTTGAAAATATTATTTTTTTTATACAGTTCTATTAAGAACTAAATTACGGAACTTTTTTACATTTATGGAAAAATTACAAAAAATATTTACTACTTTTTATGTAGACTTAAAGTTGAACTTTAATTTTTCGTAACTGAACATTTTTTTGTTTCTTGAGCTAATAACTTTGTAAATTTTATTTACATCTATCATATTTTTACTGGCATATATAAATCTTTTGAACGATTTTCTACAAAAATGCTACGAAACACTTTTGGATTGGGGTTAATTTACTATTTTTGGCGAATTTTTTAATAAATGCTTGCACACGCCAAAAAACCCGTTTTCGTTTAAGCTGCCAGTTCTAAGGTTAAGAAACATTCATCTATGATAATATACAAATATTTTGTATTTAATAATTAATAAAATAAAGTTGTTCAATAGAAATGAATTATACAAAGTTTTATAGTACCGTACATTTAGTTATTATCTGAAACCCTAAAGGCTGTGAAATATTGACCTTTAGTATTAAGTAGAAACTCAAGTATTATGCATAATTGAAACTTCTAATACGATAGTTTACATAATTAGTTTTCGAGTTTGTTTATAGTTTCTGGCGATAATGCGAAGTAGTTTTATTGCATTATTCAAGAACTTTACCAGTTGAATTAGCCGGTGCAATAACTCCTTACGATGTTTAGTTACATCAAACAGAATGATAAATCGATTGTGTCCGGCATTCACAAAGTAATCGAAGATCGAAACTACAGTTTATGAACACGCAGATAGTCGGTGTGATTGAATTATGAACACGAACCTAAACGATATGGA
>JAGFPH010007499.1:51820-64884 GCA_018207615.1 Philaenus spumarius | reverse complement strand
AACTAGCCAGTCAACAGATCTGCTCGCGGTCGGCGAGCGGTAATGACGAACCTAACAGCCCGAACAGCGTATGTCAACCATTGTGAATGAAAAAATGATATCTACAATCAGTTTTCTGCGAATAATTCTGGATATTATTTGAATGTTTAGAAAATAAAACAATGTATACTTATAATAATTCATAATCGTATATTTATCAATTTTTTAAATCTTTCTCAAACATCAATTTTTCAACAGCTTTTGGGGGCACGTGCCCCTGTGCCCCCCCCCCCCTGGATCCGCTTCTGAATATAGGTTATGTTTATTCGGTTCATATGAGTTTATTAACACCTTTAAGAATACAAGGTACTATATTACTTTAACAAGCATAGCCTAAAACTATTATTTATATAAATGTTATTTCAAAAACTTAATTAAGACTAAATTTACTTCATCAAGATTATTTGAATGCTCATGTCGTTTATTGTGTATTTTTTCGGACTGAAACCACTTTGATATACAGTTGCTTTACATTTAAATATTGCCTGAAACAAATTAAACAAACACATTATTTGGAAGCAAAATAGATTTTTGGGCCGAGGAAGTAGAATATAACAAATATTTCACTCCATATGAGTATTAACAATTTTAATATGTGTTTTAATTCACCATAATTTATGTAGTCAGGAATACAGAAATACATTCTGGATTTTGTGGATAGCTAGGCCTATCATTTTATGGGTAAGAATCCTGATAGATTTACTTCTTGTATTGTTCAAAATGTTATATATAAGATATACAGGATGTTTGGTAGTCAGTGTCAAAAATTTCAAGGCATTATCATGAATGCAAATTGCAACAAAACTACCTACGCAATTTGGACAGTTCTATCTCACTCCACCTTCCAGAAACAGTAATTTTTCAAATTTTTTGACATTGCCCATGAAAATCTCACTTTACTCACTTTTACCAAACTTATTGCCACTTTTTATGACTTTTTTGGAAAGTACACAAAATTTTCTATCAGAATAAGTATAGTTTGCCACAGTCAAGCCCTCTTAAAGACTTGAAAAAAATATTTTGGAAAGTTAAGAAAAAGGGCGCTACAACTTACTTAAGACATTTTTCATATGTGTCATACTACAAACTGTCAAATATCACAAAAAACTTCCCCACATCTTAAGCTTTAAAATGATATACTAGAAGTGAGCTTTCCTATTCGCCTAAGGGGCGCCAATGAGCATTAAACATAATTATTGACCTGTTTATGATGAAATACCAATACCAATAATACCAGGGTAGCTGGCCTTCGAAGTCATACTTTGCAGATTCGATTCCGGCTCCCGGCACTTATTATTATAAGTTATAATAATAAAAAAAAATCTAATTTATTTTATTAAAAGTTTTAAAACATAAAAAGTATTTATTTCGACTGAAAACATACATAGTCCAGTCAATATGTACTAAAAATCGGGGGTCGCTAGAAAAAAATCGGAACTTTCTTAAACTTTGGGGTGTTGTTTGTGACCAACCACTAGTGTTAAATCCAAAAGATCGCCCTGATTAACCCATTGCAAATTTTAGGGGGGCCAAAAAACCGCGATTTTTTGGGACTTTTTTCAGTTTTTGGGCCATAACATTTTTTCCTTGCGTCCTACGACTTTGACCACTCTATTCACTTTTGCAGATCATTCCATTTCCTACAATTTGAACTACTCAAACTTATATTTTAACCCCATAGTTACCGAGATACAGAGGTTCAAAAATGTGCAAAATTTACCAAAATAGCAAAAAACGCTAGATAACGCTGGTTTTTGCTGTGTACCTGGCATTTTAAATAATATTGAATGACATTATGGTTCTTTTATACATAGTCTAATGTTACATGAACCATTCCCTCACACCCCCGCCCCGGAACCCACCCCTGACCCTTCCCCCCTCGAAGAGGCTCTACAGCAGCTCTTTGGATCCAATACTTTCGCATGTGCACACTCATGAAAGACTTCATCAAAGCGAAACGGATAGGTGATTGGACCCTAAATCTTCAATCTGTGAAGGAAATGATCCCATATCTTCATGCTGCAGGGCACCTGAACTACGCAAAGAGTGCACGTCTCTTCTACCAAGACATGGCCAGCTTACAAGACCGAATGGATCCTCAGGTGTATGAAAAATTCACAAAGCACTGGTACTTCACTATTCGCCGAACTGAAAAATTTTGGTCGGGGATCTGGTCAGACATGACCATTGAGCAGGTTCTCACGAGGGCCATGAAAACTCACGGAGGGCTGACTCGTGGTCGGGGAGTCACTGACAGCGTGCTTACTCGTTGGACGTTGGGTATGCTGTGCCTGCAGAATGTTTGCGAGCAGATAAAGACATTTGCTGACGTACGTTCAAGTACTTCAGAACAGCACGTCGAAATTAGGCCTACACGTGTAAAGAGGGACAACCAGGACATTGGAAAGCTACTTGCTTGGTTTACAGAGCATCCACCTTTTCTTGACATCAAAGATATCGTGTCTTTGGTCACAGGTACCATCGGCAGTGAATTAGTAAACTGCCACTCTGCAAGGAACATTGGCATCTGCAACATGAAAAAGATAGTGGGACACTATTTTGGAAACATAAAGCTGAAAAGAAAAAATAAGGTCATCACCCTGGCCTATGATTCATGTTCGGTGAAAATTGCGGACAAGAAATTCGTAGTCGACCCACTAACCCTTTTTCAACGAGTTTTTTGTCGCCAAACAGACAGGCGAGGACCTTAAAGATCACCCTTCCCTATGTCTCTTTTCTCTGAGGGTTGAATGCGGAAAGGAACAAAGTCATTGATGTATTCAGCATTCAAGCCAGTTGATACAAAATTATAAGGTAGGAAATGTGCCGTGATAGATGGAGGGTATCTTCTACACAAGGTCGTGTGGAATAAAAGCACTACACCTACGTTCAAATCAGTATTCAAGGTGTATGTGGATTACGTTCAAAGAAACTTTGGACGTGATGCCGTTGTTGTCTTTGATGGTTACCCTTCTGATGACCTTTCCTATCAGAGCACTAAAGCTATGGAACGATCTAGACGGGCACTGATCCATTCGGCAACTAAATTCGTCTTTTCATCATCAACATCAGTGACAGTGGCACAAGAGTCCTTTCTCGCCAACGACACGAATAAAAGGAACTTGATATCAATGTTGATGGCTGAAATGGAATCAGCTGGGATTGAGGTAAAGCAGGCCAAAGAAAAAACTGATTTACTAATCGTCCAAACAGCCCTTCACAAGGCCAACGATGACTACGACAGCATTGTTATTACAGGCGAAGATGTAGACCTACTCGTCTTAATAACTGGACTAGCTTCCTCCCACAGTAACATATATTTCCAGAAGAGTGGAAGAGGAAACGTACCCACGTTGTTGTACTCAACGTCGTCGTGTAAATTTTAGCCGAAAGATGTTTTATTTTTACATGCCATAAGTGGATGCGACACCACGTCAGCCCCATACGGTATTGGAAAAAAAAGAGTTTGCAGCCTTTTTGAAAAAAACACCTGCTTTGAGTACCATATCGGCAGTTTTCAACCAGCCTGATGCCACACGATAACAGATTTCTGAAGCAGGGGAAATGTTTATGGTGGTCCTGTATGGGGGAACCATGGGCACGGATAACCTTGGCCAGCTGAGGTATAAACTCTTCACAACATCTGTGGCCAAACTGAAGTTTCAGCTCGCCAAATTACCGCCTACCACAGACACTGCTGCATACCATGCGTTCCGAGCGTACCATCAGATACAAACCTGGATGGGGAATGAAATGTCACCTTTGGCATGGGGATGGTCGCTGACAAGAAGAGGAACACTTCCCATAACCACCACCAGAAATGCTGCACCTGATTCAATATTAAAAATCATATCCTGCAAGTGCACATCCGTAGTTCATCTGCGTGCAGCTGCAAAAAAGCCGTTCTGCGTTGTTCGACACTATGCAAAAACTTTTGCGGCAATTCATGTGACAATGCTCCTGAAACCAACCTCCAAGAAGAGGATTCAGAAGGAGAATGTGAAGAGGAGTCCACAACAGCCGTGACGGAGGAAGATGCTTATGAAGATATCTAAGGATACAGGTAACTACTATTTACTTATTATATTTTATTATTTATTTAACAATTGAAACAACGTTTAATAAACTTTTTACAACTGTTTATAACGATAGAGGTAAGAGGGGAGGGCTGATGATTTTTGAATGGAATGATTTTCAATGTTTTTTATATTATGTAATATTTGAGGTTTCCTAGTGATGGTGGTTCGGAGGGGGGGGAGGGTTGAGGGATGGGTTTTGGGGGCGGGGGTGTGAAGGAAGGGTTCATGTAACATTAGACTATGTATAAAAGAACCATAATATCAAAGAATACAATAATAGCAGGTAGTTGTATTCCATTACAACACAATTTTCAATGCTTTTTCCACTATAGCCTAGTCAATCTGTACATCCTCAGATGCAAAAGGTCGGGTAGTTCTGATTTTTTGGTATGTTGTATGTATAGGGGCACTATTTAAAATTCCAAGTTTTCGACCTCGGGCGTGCTCCGCGCGCGCCACCGGCGCCGAAAAACCCAGATTTTTTTGACCTTGTTCTAGTTTTTTCACATTTTGAGCATTAAGGACTGGTTTGACAAAATAAATTAACCAGTCCTTTTTTAAAGAACAGTAAATTTGCCACAATTTAAAACTAAAATCATCTTCCTGAGGATAATACTTTTTGAGTTACAGCCATTCAAAATTTGAGCAAATTTACAAAATTTTCCAAAATCTTAGTTTTTACAAAGTATTTTGGTTTTTTCGCTGTGAAATAAGGGTTTCTCAGCAAAACTGATAACGACTAACTTTAAAATAGAGAAAGGTATCTTTAATATGTGACCAAAATGGGATTTCTACCATGAATAACTTCTGAGATACAGCTGTTTGAATTTTGGGTAAACTTCCAATAAATAAATAATATGAAATTAAAAAAAAAATGTAATTGAAAAATTAATTGTTTGTACAACTACAAACAAAAGGGTACAACTATATACAATCACATCAAGTTTAATGTATTTTAAATTAAAGAGTATATACAGTAAAACCCCGGTTAACCGAACTCGGGTCAACCGAAACCCGGGTTATCCGAAACGCCTCCAAAAATCGGAAATCCAAAAATAATAAGCCATATTATAATATATGTACAATGTTATTATTAAAAAAAAAAAAATCAAAATTAAAACCCTTTTCTACATCTTAAACATTTATTACAAATTAAGTAGCGGCTTTAAAAAAATGTGCCAATGTCAAACGTTGATTTCAGTTTTCTCAGGACTCGTAAAAAGTTAGAAGTTCCAAACCGCGAAATAAACAAACCCCCATCCCTAATATGTCGTAATTGTTTTTATTTCTTTTCACACAGTGATTAAACGACGGCTGAGCTCCTAATGAAAAGATGGCCGGACATCGCTGCTCGAAAACGTTTGGAGCCATACAAGAAACAAATAAAACTTACTGAGTTTTTGCATGAGTAATTCATATGCTACAAAATATTAATTACAGTATACTGTATATTGATGTACTGTAATCCTAAAAATGTAATTTTCACTTAAATAAAGAACATAAGTGTAGCATAAAAAAAGATTTTTGAATTCGTTTGACATTCAAAGCCTTCGTGCTAGATGATCATGGCTTAACCGAAAAAAATGTTTCCTTTAGTAAGTTAACCGAGGTTTACTTTATAGGAAAATAAAAATTGTTACATAAAATAATTAAATACCTAAATATTATGTCCGACACCTCTTTAAAGGGCCTGGGATTGAGGTAAGTTCTTTTTCTAATTCACTGCCCTTTTCATTCTCAGATGGTTGACATTTATCCACATTGAAAGGGGGAACAACACAAACACTCTCTGCATCATCATTATCATCATCTTCCAGTTCGCATAATGTTTCATTTTCGGGAGAAATGAAGTCTAGTTTTATTTCTGACACATTGTCACACGATTCACCACACCAAAATGAACATATTGCTGAACATTTCAGTCCTGCTTTCCGACATCCACACGAAGTACTACATCCTTTCTTGCAGGTACACGAAATGAATTTCAGGAGGGTTTGTGGGACCGGGTCTTTTTCCATTTTCTTTGGGCTGAGGCCACTCTCAGACTGCACCCATCCCCATTCTACAGGATTTTTTCTACAGGAAAATATTTTTATACTCAACCCTTGGAAGTTGAGGAACCAGACATATTGCAGTCACTTAAAAAAAAACACTTTGTTACACCATGCGATAAATCACTTAAACACTAGTAAACTGTATAACACTATAACACAATAACACTACAATTATGTATAACAACCTAAAATTCAAGGTGGAAATTTGACGAAACTGTATTTACCAAAACTACGCGTGATTTAAAGCTCAAAAGACAGCACACAACTAACAGTTGATCAGAGATAATAATACCAAGATATAAGAGATAATAATATCTGGAATTAACCCACCCCACAAACTGTTTCTGTGGAAGGGAGTTCAGAGCCTACATCCCCTTCTTCGCACTTCACAACCGTCAACAAACCTCTTCATTTGAACACCTGTCACAATCCATGACCCAGGATGACTCATCTACCTATAGTATTTATATTCTGTCACCTTCAATACTTCTGTTCCAGACTATCCACCAGTCTTATAATGTAGAAAGATACATTATATTATGTAAAACTAGCAGCATTTTAACAGCGTTGCCTTACAAGCTATTAAAGATAGAAACGCCACATTGTCATATATTAAAGTTACATTTCTCTAATTTATAGTTAGTCCTTATAAATGTTGCTGAAAAATTATAGTTTAACAGTAAAACAGCGCATATACTCTCTGAAATCTAACAAATTTTAAAATTTTTCAATAATTTACTCAAAATTTGAATGGCTGTAACTCAAACAGTATTTAATGTAACATTTTTTATTTTCATAAATATAAACTCTTTCATTTAAAATAAACGTAATTTGATGTGAATAAATTTAAAATTGTACACTTCTACCAACAACTTGAATTTTTCAATTGCAATTGGTTTTTTTACATTTCACATTATTTATTTTTTGGAAGTGTACAAAAAATTCAAACAGCTGTATCTCAGAAGCTATATTCATGGTAGAAAACCCATTTTAGTCACATATTAAAGCTACTTTTCTCTACTTTAAAGTTAGTCCTTATTAGTTAGTCTACCTTAAAGTTTTGCTTAAAACTCCTTATTTCACAGCAAAAAACGAAAATACTATGTAAAAACTAAGATTTTGAAATTTTTTGTAAATTTGCTCACATTTTGAATGGCTGTAACTCAAACAGTATTATACTCAGGAAGATGATTTTAGTTTTAAATTGTGGCAAATTTACTGTTCTTTAAAAAAGGACTGATTGATTTTTTTTGTCAAACCAGTCCTTCATGTTGAAAAATTGAAAAAACTAGAACAAGGTCAAAAAAATCGGGGTTTTTCAGCGCCGGTGGCGCGCGCGGAGCATGCCCGTGGTCGAAAACTTTTAATTTTAAATAGTGCCCCTATACATACAACATACCACAAAATCAGAACTACCCGACCTTATGCATCTGAGTCCCCCTTTTGGGATACGGATTTACTGGACTACTATGCAATATGCGAGGTTTCCTAGTGATGGTGGTTCGAGGGGGGGAAGGGTCGGGGGGATGGGTTCCGGGGCGGGGGTGTGAAGGAAGGGTTCATGTAACATTAGACTATGTATAAAAGAACCATAATGTCATTCAATATTATTTAAAATGCCAGGTACATTGCAAAAACAAGCGTTATCTGGCGTTTTTTGCTATTTTGGTAAATTTTTCACATTTTTGAACCTCTGTATCTCGGTAACTATGGGGTTAAAATATAAGTTTGAGTAGGTTAAAATTGTAGGAAATTTAATGATCTACAAACGTTAATAGAGTGGTCAAAGTCGTAGGACGCAAGAAAAAAATGTTATGGCCTAAAAACTGAAAAAAGTCCCAAAAAATCGCGGTTTTTTGGCCCCCCTAAAATTTGCAATGGGTTAATCAGGGCGATCTTTTGGATTTAACACTAGTGGTTGGTCCCAAACAACACCTCAAAGTTTCAGAAAGTTCCGATTTTTTTCTACCCCAAAGTACATATTGACTGGACTAACAAAAGAGGCACTAGTAATGATAAATCTGTACCTTTATTAACTTAAAAGTCTTGTTCAAACTGCCTGACTTCACATCTGATGTATTCTTGTGGCCTTTTTCTCATTGCAGCAACTGTAACTTTAAAAGAAAATGTTTCTCTCAACGTTTCTACTGTTAATCGGTTTTTCAGCTTTTCTTCAATGTCTACAGCTGTAGTGTACACTTAACTTTTTAGAAACCCCCAAATAAAGAAGTCCAGAGATCAGGAGATCCAAATGCGTAAGATCAGGAGATCTGGCTGGCCATGCGACGGGTCCATCATGTCCAATCCATGTAGGGTAGTTGAGAGTAAGCCAATCTGTTACCTCGGTAGTGCAATGGGGAGGAGCGTCATCTTGTTAAAATATCATATTATCTCTTTGATTTTGATCTAGTCCTTCTACGAGGGTAGGTAGGGTGTGCTGTAAGAAATCTAAGTACACTGGTCCATTTAATGTGTCTTCAAAGATATGTGGGCCAATTAATTGGTCCAATATGACTACAGCCCGGACATAAACTCGGAAACGTCTTTGAAACACCATTTCCTTTGTAACTCTAGGGTTTTGTTCTGACAAGTGATGCATGTTGTGACAATTAAAAACTCCCTCTCTAGTAAACAAGAATTCGCCGGTTCACAAAATCTTTTTAAAGAAACCATACTGCTCCATGTCAGTATTAAGTAACCACCGGGAAAACTGAACTCTTGGGCCAAAGTCAGTTTCTTCTAAAGCTTGAACAGGATGCAAATGAAATGCATGGAGTTTATTTTTCAAGAAATCCCAAACTTTCCAGTTAAAAATGCCAATATCTCTAGCAACGTCTCTAGTTCTTACTCCTGGATCGTTGTGAACAGCATCAATGATTGCTTCGTCCATTACTACCCCATATGCAGCACCTATTTCATGATGCTGTTTGTGTACGGTGCCAAAGTCCACAAGTCGCTGATGCAATCTTGAAAACACTCATGTACAAGGAATCCGATGATTCGGGAAGCGACATTCATATTCCCTTCTGGCGACAAGAGCATTATCCAAACAAAAACCATACAAGAAGTGCATATCAGCATATTCTTGTGATGTGTACTGTATTCCATGGTAGTTTTCACTTAACTGAGATATACTTTCAGGAGCAATCCAATGAAACTAATTTGTTTGTACAAATAGGTATGTTTGTAATTTGATTAGTAATATGATAAATGTAGATAATTGAGATAAGATAAAGGAATGAAATAGTTTTATCGGAGAGGAAATTTTAAAACAAAGATAAGGTATTTATTATAATTATTTTATCACAAACAGGTCAATAATTATGTTTAACGCCCATTGCCTCCCCTTAGGCGAATAAGAAAGGTCACTTCTAGTAGGCTATACCATTTTAAAGCTTAAGATGTGGGGAAGTTTTTTGTTATTATTGACAGTTTGTAATATGACGCATAAGAAAAATTTCTTAAGTAAGTTGTAGCGCCCTTTTTCTTAATTTTCCAAAATATTTTTTTCAAGTCTTTAAGAGGGCTTGACTGTGGCACATTATATTCTGATAGAAAATTTTTTGTACTTTCCAAAACAGTCATAAAAAGTGGCAATATGTTTGGTAAAAGTTGAGAAAAATTAGATTTTCTTGAACAATGTCAAGAAATTTGAAAAAAAATCGAAAAATTACTGTTTCTGGAAGGTGGAGTGAGATAGAACTGTCCAAATTGCGTATGTTTGTTGCAATTTGCATGCATAATAATGCCTTGGAATTTTTGACACTGACTACCAAACACCCTGTAACAAACAAGATTAAAAATAATATAAAACCACTTTTGAATTATAAATACTGAAAAACATAAATTACAATGAAAAAAACATTAAACATCACTCACTGCAAGCTAAAAGGACAATGATTTTGCTACTAGTTTTTGTGTGCTGTACTGCTTATAAAAGACAAAGAGAGATGTCACCACTGTACAGACGCATAACAGTTACAACTCAAAACAACCTGACCTAGAAAAAATATTAGCAATAGAATTTAAGTGGGACTGAAGAACACGCGTGGATCCTCACATAGATGATAGTCTGAGGAGAATCGGCGCACTTCATGGCAGCCAACCTGTTAGATAATATTAATAACAATAATGTAGCATTTATTATTTTAAAAGAAGTGAGATATTTAGAGGAAAGTACTGTTTGCAAGCTGCATGTAAAATCTGTAGCAATTTGATTTAAAGAAAATAATAATAATTTTAAGTTCAAATTGTAAAAAATCAAGCAAATGGGGTAAAATTAAAGTGAAACATATTGTTGTCTGACAATTAAACTTATCTGGCTTGTAATATCATTCTGCTTGAAACATTGCCCTCATATAAGTTAGTGGGCATCTATACTTTTTCCTTTGAGACTTTATGCAAGAACATTTAACATTTCTACATTAATAACACACAAACAGTTACAGTGTTTGAACTTAATATTTAAGTGATATAATGATTAAAAATAACAACCCAATAGTGTGACAATGTGTTGAAGAAAAACATTCATAGGATTGACATTTGCCACTAAAACTAGGAAGACCATTATTTATCAGAAAATTGGTTTCACAATGAATTACTGTACAGTTTGTACTTTAGATTAAAGTTAATAAAAAATGTCAAAATGTAGTGCTGGAAAGAAAGGTTAATTTAAAATGACGCCTATCAATGGAAAATGTATGATATTTAATTATTATACATATGAAACCATAATATATTATTTAGTATTAAACATTTGTTTGCTTTATGACAGGAGCCGCATATATCGCTGATAAATTTCGAACCTATGAAATTCTAACTGTAGCAGGCTAAGCTAACGTCTTTAGCTTTTCTGCCAAGGACGGATCTAGTGAAGGGGCACATAGGGCTTTCCCTAACCTGTCAGCAAAAAAGAAAATAATAATAAATACCGAAATATGTGGATGAGAAAAAAGTAGAATGAATAGAGAAAATGTGTAAACTACATTAACCCTAGAACTGGCAAACCACCCTATAGCGTTTCTCAGCTCACTGTATAGGCACAATGCGTTGTCTCCTATGTAATATCTCACACACTAAAATTCATCCAATCTCAATAAAACAAAAAAACATTGAAAAGGAAATGTTTTAAACTTTATTTTTGTATCTAAAAATTTGTCCTATAACGTATATTTACACATGTAATTATTGTTTCATAATTGTAATTTCTAAACAGCTAATGCCGCACGAGAAAGCAGAAAGAAGTAGTGATGGGTTATTCGAATAGAAAACTATTCGTATTTTTTAATAGTTGACTTTAATTTGAATAGTAAGATAAGTATAAGAATAGTTTTTAAAGAATACTTTTTTTCTGGAATGTTTTACGCACAACTGCCACAGATAAATTTTACACGAATACTTTGACAGACTTTGGACACTCACAGATACTTTATCTGAATAGTGAATACGTTCTACTACAAACTATTCACTACTACTATTAATTACTTGCTATTAACTATTCACTAGATTACTATTCTATGGGTAGGATAGCTCACGCATATACACAATTAGTTTTAAACTATTTAAACATTGGAATACTTTATTATTTGTTCATCATTTCGTTTACAGATTGTTACGCAAGTTAGTTTCAGTTAGAGTTGAATGAACTAGTTTAGGTGAATAGACACATTCCGACAAACCAGGTAGAGTAAGTAGACCAATGAACAACAAAGCAAGTAAAACTGAGAAGGAGGGAAAAAGTTATAAATAGAGGGGAAGAATAAAAAACTGAGGTCTGTTAAGGTAGTGATTGTGACGGGGGAGAAGGTGGTGACTGGTAGGAACCGAGCTACCCGGGATTCAAGGACGATATCAAAGATGATCGTAACTTTGTGGAATAAGATATAATAGTAAATTCAATTCTTTGGGTTATTAATTGGGGATACTCAATATTGTTTCAGTCTTTTGAATTCAGTTTTACTTGCGAGTTGGAGATTATAATTAATTCTTTTAGCCAAAGGTTTAAAATATTGTAGTGTTAAATATGTAAGTTTATGATATCTAAATATAAAGTGAATATAATTAAATGATTGTATCTTTTCAAATCCTCTCACATACTAATATTTCTAATAGTTAGCCAAGCGGGTTGTATTAGGAACATTCATTGGGCCCCGTACCAACATTTAAAAAAATAAACATATTTATAGTGGCTGCAAGATTTTTGGTCTGTTAATAGAGAAATGTGGTAGGCTATATAATTTTAAAATATTATGTTTGTTTCACACAAGGACAACAAATCTAATGATAAATGAAGATTTACTCTTAGTCACTAATTGACATTTGAAACTTGGAGATCCAAGGAAAAATTATAAACTAAATTAAAATTGTCAAAGCGATCTCTTTAAAATAAAAAAATTTACTGTTCATGCGTATTTGAATGTAAAAATAATATATTGTTAACATTTTTTGGTTTCAACCTATTTTGCCTTTTATTGGCTACCTGTCCAGCTACGGAAAACAATCTTCAGTTGATTTCCTATTTGAATACTAAAGTATTCAGTAGTCGCAATACTACTACTGCTAGTGTGCTACGGATAAATTATTTCTATTCTATTACCGGTACTTTCGGCACTCGTGGATAATTTATCTGAATAGTGAGTACTTTCTACCACGAATTATTCACTACTACTATTAACTACTTTCACTATTCTATTCACTAAATTACTATTTGATGGGTAGCTCATACACAAATGACACAATACACAAGAAGTTGTAGACTACCGGTATTTAACATTGTAATACTTTATTATTTGCTCACCATTTCGTTTATACATTAAAATAAACGGTACCAGGAACTGGCACATACTTTCTCACAAACATATTTAAATTATTAAACGTCACGGTGACTTGTAGG
>JAGFPH010007499.1:0-51720 GCA_018207615.1 Philaenus spumarius | reverse complement strand
CTGGTATATTGATAAAAAACAAATTAAATATTTTTAAAAACCATCACATAAAATAAATAGGTGACTCTTTTTTCATAAATTAAAAAGGTCACTTAATTTTTTTTTAATTACTACAGAAATTTAGCCAAACGTTTTACATAAAAATTATGATTTTCCGCTTATTAATTATTAAAACAATATTTTTACTCTTACATTATTGTAATTTAATATTGGGCTTGCTCTTCTAGAATGCCATGGTAATTTACAGGACTGCCAAGAGCCTTTTAGTATCCTGCTTAGTTTTTACACATCATAATATTACTCTTATTTTGTACTTGTTGCTTAACATAAAAATAGGTGTAACTGCATAATGGATATGATACTTTATTATATAATGTGTCAAATTTTGCAAAAGTGTTAATACTGTTAACAATAGTGTCGGACACAACATGAGACTAAGTACCAACATAAATTTTGTTCTAGTTTTACTACATTTTAAACAATTCTAAAAGATAATTTGATTTTATAGGACTCTATGTAAATGTTTTTCTGATATTCCAACTCCAGAAAATTTATTGAATGACAACCAGTGTGTAACAAGATGTACTGGCGATCTAACAAAGATTTGTGGAGGAATAGATGTGGATTCTGTATATGAAACTGGATTTACAGGTATGGTTATTTCAACAATAGAACATTAAAATTTGATACTAAATTCATTATCTTTGCACATTAACACTCTCAGAAGGTTTTATTGATTTTTTAAAAGTAAGATTTTTTGCTAATAGATAAAGAAACTAACTGCCCCATCATATAACTCTGTACGTATCCCTCACCACAGACAATTTAGGTACCCAATTAGGGTTTTGTCAAATACCTCTTTTCTGTTGAAGTTATAAAACAAAACAAAAAACACAAAAAATCTTCTGAAATACAGTGAAACTTAAATAATTTGAACCCCAAGGGACCATTAAATATAACCAAACAACATTACAAAAAATTCTCAATTGAAACCATTTGAAGGGGACCATTTGACGCCATTTCATCATTTGCGAAAAATTTAATTTTACCATTATTAAATAAATAAAAGTAATGAAATTATTATTTTTGAAGACTAATAATGTCATTTATAATAAATATAGTAATAATCAGGAGTGCCCATCCCCTCTGAAGCCCATGGTGCAAATTCCCCCCCAAAACCTGCCTGTGGGTTCCCTCCCAACAAAAAAAAAAATTTTTTAACAAAAAATAAGTTCAGCAAAAAAAAAAAAAAGACTAACACATAATTGCTTTTTTCTATTCTTAAAAGTGTTATTTTATTCTCTGAAAACAATCCATTAGGTAACTTAAAGTTTACAGTTAAATCCAATAACTTATTAAAGTTTTCATAAAAATATGTTTATGTAAAAAATGATTAAAGGCTCTATGTAGTTTATAAAATAACTCAAATACTCAAATTCTCTAAGATTTATTAACAAAAATAATACATGACTACTTTTGTAAGTAGTAGAAAACATCATAATACAACATAAGTTCTTTAACCTCTAATGCTTGGTGAGAAAGAATCCTTGGTATTGGTGGTAATCGTATGTAATGTAACGTGTTGAAGTACAGGTGGGCCATAAGTCAGTTGTCAAAAATGCAAATACAAATACCTACTTTACTTGTATAAAGTACAAATTTATTATAAAAGTTAACCTATACAAATTATTACAAAAAAGTCATCTACACTTTTGTATAAACAAATAAAAGAGCACTGTGGCGACAAAATCACACTGATTTAAATAAAAAACCCCGAACCACAAAACAAGGAACAAAAACAATAACTAAACAACTAAATTGTAAGTTATGTTTAATACGTTACCCTTATGTTCATTTCGATGACATGGTCATCATCCTCAGAGGGTTTTAACACTACCCCCCAGAGAGTTAAAAACCTTTAGTGTACACTTTAGTAGGAAACTTTTTTTGTAATAATTTTTGTAATGCTCAAAGTGGTTTCCATGCTGTTCTCCACAAAAATTTCATCTTTTAAACAATGATTTACAAATACTGTCGCAAAACTTTAGGGACTGCAGATTTTCAAATTCTGATTGGATTCGTTCCTTAAAATGTTCAACATCACGGCTCTTAACAGAATAAACCTCATTTTGTAGTATACCCTAGACTGAAATCAATGGGTGTGATATCTGGAGATCGTGGAGGCCATTCAATAGTACCTTTTGTCTGCTAATCCATTCATCAAAGTTTTCATTGAGAAAGTCTCTCACAATAAGTCCATAATGAGAGGGGCTCCATCTTGTTGCCATATTAACTTTTCCTTAATCTGCTGGAGATTTTCAAATAATGGACTGTTTTCCAATTATAATTTTGCAGCGTTGACAGTCCCATTAAAAAAGTACGACCTGGTTAGCCCGCCGCAGAAAATTCCTGCCCATACACTCAAACTAGGAGCGTTCAATTCTGTCTCCACCATGTCTCCGCATGTGGATTATTAGAATCCCAGTAAACATAGTTGTGTCTGTTCACTCTGCCATTCACCTTAAAAGTAGCTTCATCGCTCCAAAGAATGCTTTTGTAAAACATTTGACCAGTTTCTTATTGGATTGTGTACCACTCGCAGAATTCCAAACGCCTGTCCGCATCATCTTCATGTAGGACTTGAAGTAAAGTAGACCTTGTAGTAAAGTAGGCCTATATGCTCTCAATTCCAGCTTTTTCTGCAACCATCGTAGACTTGTTCTTGCTATTCCATACTTCTTGGATGCTTTCCTTTGAGATTTAGTAGGTGATTGTACAAAACATTGCGCAACAACATTAAGATTCTCTTCTGTAGTTACATACACTGGCCTGCCTGAACGAGAAAGCTCTGCCACTGACCCAGTCTCTTTGAATCTTACATTTAATTTTCGAATACCTTGTCAAGATGGTGGTTCGACTTTTGGAAAACGTTCCACAAACAAATCACAAACATCACTGTAATTATGGTCATATTTCCACCATGATTGTAACACAAATACACGCTGTTCTGTATCTAACTTTCTATTCACCGTTGATTAAATAACATAAACAAACAACAACAAAATAATCTCAAACTCTTAGTTTCAACTAACTTATACGTACCGGTAATTGTTGTCGAGTTCACAACAGGCTACGACTACTCTAGGCAAAAAATGTCTAATGATTGCTAGTGACAACTGACTTATGGCCCACCCAGTAGTAAACTAGCGTTTGATTTAATGAAAACGTAATATATAGTTGCAAAATACAAAAATAAATTTACATTAATTAATTGATAATAAGAAAATATTGTAAGAAAGCAACAATAAAAAACTACAATACGCTTTGAAAACCAGTAGCAGGTGGCCTACTACCAACTACAAATTATCGCATTAAAATAATGTGCAAAATGAAAACGTAAACAAAAAATAAATACAAGAAATAAAGAAACTTATTTAAATAATTAAACATTTTATACATTTAATTTCCCAGACATTTAGGCATAAGTTTATATTCTGTTTATATTAAATTAACCCTACAATCTTCAGGCAACACTATATAGTGTCATCTCAGCGAGCCAAGACAGCACTGTTGCAACTTCTGATTATATTGAATATTTCACAAACTAAAAATCATTTAATCTAAATAAAACAAAAACTATTGGAAAGGAAATGTTTCAAACTTTAATTTTTGCATTTACAAATATTTTGTAAAACTTATATTTACATATGTAATTGTTGTTTTAAAATTGTAGTTGCCTAAACAGCTAACGGCACGTGAGAAAACAAAGAGAAATGACGTACAACTTGTACCTCTTCTAAGGCCCACAACCGTTAGATAAAACGACTTTGAAATAATTATAAGGACATCTTTCGATTAGTAAAGATTTTAACTTTTTAAAACTGCCTTCTAATCAGTCGTCACTCTTTACGTTTGTTTTATGGAGTTTCTGTAAACCCTTTCAATTGGACAGTTTTCAACCAACGAGAAAGCACATTTTACAATCAAAATTAATGTCATGAATCGATATATTTGTATAAAGGTCTTGATATCGATTTGAAGAGGACATTCTATATTTTCGTTTGATATAATATAATATAAGGTAAACTTCATTTTTTAGTGTTCGTAGGCTATATGGATATTTCCGTCAAATATGGACATTTAACTGATATTCTTCAACTCCCCAGGTGCGTTATAGTTGTTACATTATAGCCTAGTAGACAGCGTCTTGCACTGTGTATTACGCTTCAGTGAGGGTTTTGAGTTATTTGTTGTAATTTAATGAATCAAAGTGAAATACGTTTATAAAATAAGGTTATTTTAAAATATACAAGTATACAGTTAAATTCTATGATTTATTCTCTACAATTTTTTGTAATCAAATTTAATTTTCGGATGAAGCATATATTCCTAATTTATTTTTCAAAATAGGTCTGCTTTTGTTAGCGGTCTTGTAGTAAGAACATAAAAAAGGCGTTTTCTAAAAAATTTGTTTGAAGTTTATATATATATTTTTATACTCTTCTATTTAAAACTAATTTACAAAACTTTTGTATATTTTGAAAAAAAAAATACAAAAAATATTTGCTACATTTTATGTAGGCCTAAATTTGGATTTTTATCTTACTGAACATTTTTTGCTTCCTGAGCTAATAACTTTTATCATTTTATTTTATATCAATCAATTTTCCAGTTGCATATATAAATTATTTGGACTTTTTTCTATAAAAAAGCTACGGAACACTTTTAGATTATTATGTAACTACTATATTTGATGAATTTTTGAAAACATGCTGGCAAACGACAAAAAATCCATTTTAATTAATACTTGTGATTTTATGGTTAAATTTGCATATACATATTATCAATCCCGAACTATAAAACCCCAGAAAGAGAAAGATTTAAATAAAATAATTTGTAATTTGAAAAAATAAAATAAATTATTTTATATTGTAATTTAAATATTAGGTCCACCCTATAAATATTTTGTTACATATTGTAAAACACAATAGAAACAACAGATTATCTTCTAATTTCTTAGGGGGGAATCGTCAAATCTTGATATTTTATATTGATTTTAATCAGGAACAAATAAAAATTCCCCCCCCCACCCAAAGTGTGAAAAACCCCAAAAATTCTGATTACGCAACTTGCACCATCAAACCTTACCCTGGGCACCCCTGGTAATAATTATTAAAACATAATGTGAATAAATTAATGTTAATAATAAATTAACTAACTGTGTTAATGTTCTGCACATCTGTGTCAATCAGCTGTCTAGGCCTAAGATTTTTTGTTTCAGTACTTTTATTTTCATGAAATTTTCAGGATTAATAGGAAACATAATAAAAATGATAAAAAATCACTGTCAAATTTTTGTTTGTTTTGAAAATATGAAAATTTCAATTTCAAAATATAATACACAATTTATGTTTTCCTCCAAATTTTTGCATTTTAAAATAAAAATAAAAATTATTTCAGCTTATATGTTCATTTATTAAAAAGTTTATTTATTCATCTTCATTTAAAAATAAATCAAAACAAAATATTTATAAATAAATATTTTGTTAATTTTTTAAAAAACGCTTGCCAAATATGTCTATTTTTATAGTGTGCAGTTTTTAAAACCGCTCACCCAAAATCAGTTTACACTTTTTACGCACCCGCCAAAAATTGCTTGGTCCTAAAAAGGATAAGTTTTTATTTTTTTGTAACGGCAACAGGAAGTGAGTTAAATAACAAAAACCCATTATTGTGCCCTTTATGAGGTATGATGTAGGTTCAAAACCTACTATTTAAAACAAAAAAACCTTCTGATTGTATTTTATTTTTTCACTGTAGTTATGATTAAATAGACTGGCCTCAGTGCTTTCATGAATAATTTATGGACCAAATATCTCTAAGCTAAATAAAATTTATTAAATAAGCATTTTACACAACAGTTTTTTGTTTTTAATTTTTCTTATAGCTAAGGATGTTTTCATTTTCATAAAAGTTCATTAAAAGTTGAAGGAAAGTAGTTCAATCGTATATTCTTTTCAGAAATTACATCTGTTGATTTAAGTAAGCAGTTCTTGGGATGTTACAATAAAGAAACACATAATTTCAATACCAGCTATTATTTTACCAGCCAAAATATGTCAGTTGGAATGTGCGTCTTTGGATGTGAATATGACGGTTACTTATATGCCGGAATCAGTAACACGTAAGTAACGTATGCAGTTTACATAAAAATGTATTTCCGGTTCACAATTTTACACTTTTAGTTGGATTGTAGCTAATGTAAACTATCTATATATAAAAATTCAAAAGAAAATGTTTTTTATGTTGTATTTTGACTGTACTATATAACACACATTCATAAAGCTTCTTGATAACAGATTGAAAAGTACCAATGTCTCTTGTGTAATCTTGTGTAATGTGCAAAATCCAAGAACAATCATTTAGTGGTTACTACTTTCATTTTTATCACTGTTTCCTACTTACACCTAAACTACTGATTTTGTTATTTTTTAGCTGGAGTTCTGCGTTTGATTTAGTCTTTTGCGATTATGGTCAGTACTTTGGTACCAGTTTATTCAGTAAGATATTACTTCACAGCATGATATTTCTTTACAAATTTTTTTAAATTATAAAATTTCTATAAATACTATAAATTATTTAAAGTAATTACGAATAATAGCCTACATGGGGGTTCAAACACTCTATAAAAGTTACCGTAATTTAGTTTATATGTTATGTAGGCAATGTCTTTGTTGAAGTTGAATAAATACCGATTCAGTAAGTTATAATTAATTATTATTAATATATATGGGTTTTTTAAATGTTCTTCCTATGAGTATGCAAACATATAATTCACACTACAATCACTCTCACTAAATGATAAGAAACAAGGTTTAAGGATTTTGCTCTTAAACATTTAAAACACTTGGCAAAATGATTTTAAACAACTACTTAAAAACTTGCCTTTATTTACACCTAACACTGACATACTTACTTTAGATTTTTGAATATTTTTATGTTGGTCTTAAATATTACTTCTGTCTTTTCAAGTTCTTACTTAGCAGGATTTGTTAAAATGTTATTTTAATTTTAATTTTTTATTTTGAAACTTAAAATCATTTAAAGTAGGTTGTAATATGTAGATAGTCTTGAACGTTGAAGAAGTGGGAAATAACAGTACAATTGTATGCAGATTCGCTCACGGAAATAGCTGTGACCGATGTGCATATTTTAAAACGATGATTACATATGTAAATATACATTTTACGAAAAAGTTTTAAATACAAAAATTAAAGTTTAATCCACCTCCTTTCCAATGGTGCTGGTGTTATTACGATTGGGTGATTTTAAGTGAATTAATTAATCGAAAATACAAATGTACGTAAATTCTCGCTAATTGTCGAAATGGCTGCATCTTGCGCCTGAGAGAACTCACTTTGGGCAGTCTGCCACTGGGAGGGTTAAACTCTTTATATTGTATGTATTTTTATGTCTGAAATCTATGAGAACCCTCATTGGAATTGATATAAATAGTAGGAAATGCACATCTGAAAACTAATTCCATACTTCTTATTAGGAAAGTTGAATGGCTAAGTCTTTGTAACGCTCTTTGGACGTTGTTATTTAAATTTACTGAGGAAGCTTACTGAGCCCAAAATGTTGTTAGAACGTACATATTCAATCAAATTGATTAACTTACCAACCAGTGGTCAATGCTTTGAGTTACCATTTACAGAAAAAAATCTTATTCTAAACAAGGTACCCTATTAGCATGTCTGTAGAAAACAAGATTCAAGCAGAAAAAAATATTTATTTTGTTAAGGTATTATTTACTCATAAATATAGTTGCTATATTGAAATTTTACAAAGTTAATAAGCTTATTAAATCCAAACAAGACAAACGTTAATAATACAAAAGTATGATTCATACAATTAAAACAAAATTTAATTAAGTACGGTATGAATGATTTCTAATAATGGTTCACTTCGGGACTATAAGCCAAAAGGTTGCTAGCAGTCTGATTTAATTCATACAGTTTACCTAGATTTAAAAAAATATTCATGACTTTTAATGGTTTTATATATATATATTTTACAGTGAGTGTCAGTGTGGAGACAAGCCATTGCAAGACAAAAATAAATTATGTGATGATATGTGTAATTTATCTTGTCCTGGAGATTCCAACAACATATGTGGTGGAAATGAAAAACAGTCAATTTATAAAACTGGAAATAATGGCCCAGGTATTTAAAAAAATAAATAAAACTAATTAATTTAATAGAGAAAATTTAAGATGTAAGATTATAAACAATGGTAAGCAATCAACTGCTAATGAAAATCCTAATAACAATACAAGGGCTAGGTCTTAAGTTTTGTTTTGTGCTTATTACATTAGTTTTAACGTATTCCGTAATGTAATTGTGTAAATTGCATAGATTGGTCAGCCTCATGTCTGCCCAGTATTAGGGTGGGACTTCTATCCTCTTTATCCGGGTTGAAATAACAAGTTACCACAATAAGGAACAGATCAATAATAATACATCAGTGGTTCAGATATAGAATGCTTATCTTATATTTATTCAAACAATTGCCTTAACTCTGTAAATATGCTTCTCTCGAACATTGGCTAACAATAATATCTAATAAAATGTCTATACCAGGTATTGAGTTTACAAGACAGACTGGATGTACAATATCGGCAGCTAAAGCAAATTACGTTTATGTTATCAACCCCAAAACTCTAAATTCAATATGAACTTTAATAATAGACCAACATACTTTGTTTTGCTCACTCAGTGTGCTGTCTTCAAAGCATCCTGGTTTTTCCTTCCCTCAAAATAATTTCTGGACGTTCCAACGGACCAAACTTTGTTCCTCTGTCGAAATCTCTCGGCCTCTCGTTCCACACAAAACTGGCCGATTTCCACTCTGGTCGATCACCCTACACATTCGATTCCCCCCGATTCTAAATTCGGATTTTCCAATATAATCTGTTTAGCTTCCTGTTGAAATCTTCAACAAAACAATTACTGTTTCTGTAGCTGTTGTTTTGTTCCGCGTTGAACGACCTCTTATGCAACCGAGTTTACACTTCTGGATCCATGTTATACTTCCTTTTCTATCTTGCTGGTGACCTTTACATCAATTACACTAATGTAATAATTAATATAACTAAACCAATCCAAAATATGTCTACTAATATTCCCCATTTATTCGTAACAGCAGCAAAGATTTCTTACTAAATATACAGTTGTCCTCTTTAACTGGGCCACGTTTGGCTTCTCCAAAAATACAAGATGTACAACAAACTTTAAATGGGGGACTTCTCCTAACTTTTTAATGACCATTAAAAATATGAATTTGAAATTTAAAAAGTTTGCCGCCTTTTTCCAATATAGCGAACAATTTTCGAAGTTCTTATGGCATACCCTTTATTTTGTGATGATTTCGAGTTTTACAAGTTATTTTAAAACTTTTTTGTTCTTGGTGTTTTTTTTTTTTTTTTTTTTATAAGACTAACCGATTAAAAGTTAGAGGGGTAAAGTTGTAAAAACACCCTGAGCGGATGATATTTTGATATGGAAACGTTTTGAACTACTGGAAACACTCTTAATTTTAATAAATCATTTTTTAAAACAAACAAATAATATTAAAATAAACAAATACTGTTTTTGTAAAAAAATTTAAACCATAATACAGAGGAATTAAGTAACATAACTACAAATATGTCACACATGTAAAATGAAGTTGATAACAGAATGATAATCCAAAATCATCAATGAAATTTCAAATTTATATTTTTAGTTGTTACTAAAAAGTAGGTGAAGTCCCCCATTTAAAGTTTAAAGTTAAAATGGACACCTGTATAAATAAGTTACCGGACAGAAACTGCTCTACTTGTTGGATCTACAATGTATTGCTCGATCTTGATGCCTTCAGTGACTATGATTTAATGTTTATTTTTTGTTAGGTACTGTCACAAAAAATGAAAAAAAATTTATAAACTTAAATCAATAAAATAGGACCTCTAATTCTTCACCATGACGTTAACCTTCTCTGCCATTGCTTTGATTTTGCGGATGAAACAAAATTTAATAGAAATATTTTGTCATACTAAAAAACAACCAGAATTACTAATTGCACTAAGGTGTATGAATGCCAGTGTAAAGAAAGCTCTTTTACAGCCTTGATACTGACCATACACTACTTAACAACTGCCCAAAACTGGTATAAAATATCCACTGGATACTGGTGGTATACTGGATTTAAATCCACAATTTATTAGAATGTAAATATATTGTACAATGTATTAACACTTATAATTTGTTCCTAATTAAAGGTATTTATTTATTTTCTAGAACCTAGTGTTGCAGATATTAGTATAAACCACCTGGGTTGTTTCAAAGATGACATAAAGTATTCTGCGCTGAGGGCATACAACGTTGATTACCAAGATCAGTTAGATCCAAAAAAATGTGTTGATATCTGCTCCAAACTTGGATTTAAATACACTGGGTTGCTAGCAGGGCAAGTATCTTCCATAATTAATCATAAGAAGTGATAAGAATAGAATCACAATAATCCAAAACTGATATGGCATACTAGACCTAGCCTGGAATCTAGATCTGAAAATCTAGATTAACGGAACAAGCTACTTTTTTATTTAAAGTATATAGCATAGTAAATACATTAAACAGAAAGATCTTTAATCTATTGTTGAAACACATTTAAATCTCAGAGGAATTTTAAAATATAGTATAAAAAAGTACCAAAAGTTGAATGTCAACAAATGTACAAATAAAGTATATTTTTGTACTCACTCATTTATAAAGAATGGTTCCAATACATCAAATTATTGGCGTACTATAGAGTATTCGTTATAAAATACAGTAAAGTAAAAATAACACAGCACTGAACAAAAATATTTTTCTTTGGTCGACTTCACTTGGTTCCCTTTTCAATCACTTAATTTATAGTACATAACACTTGTTTGCTTCAATGAAGACGTATGTTATTTTGCTGAGCAAGATCACAGACACTTCAATTTAATCACTTGTCTCTTCCCATGGTTTAAATTTTTTCATGGTACAGTTTTCAAAAATTGTAAAACTTCTATTGTTTACTTATTTTGTTCTGATATATGTATAGTATTATTTTTGTATATTCTGTACCATATTGTTTAATGTATTAAACACTAAAACATGGTATTTATTTAAGCCATTTACCTGCAGGTCTGCATAACTGGTGCCCTACTGTAATTGTCAAGATTATACTGTTCTATTTGTTTACTCCTGCTAGCTAACATTATAAGAAATACAAATTCTGTAATTTTAAGGGATTCTAGAACATATTCTACTGTTTTATTTGTACCCTAGGTCCAACTGTTTATGTGGAAACGAAAAACCAGGTCATGAATTTCAAGTTTCAAATGATGAATGTAATATGAGATGCACTGGGAATAAAGGAAATGTATGCGGTGGAAATACTAGTGTAGATGTTTACGAGTCCACTGTTGAATTCAGTATGTATACATTCTTATCAGTTTTAAATGAAATGCATTTATAATAAATATTATTATTTTGAAAAACTTCGAACGAAAGAGGATACTGTTAAAATATTTTTAGTGTCTTACATAGAAATATAATTTCTGAAACTCTTCTGTATTTAAATAAATAAAATATAAATTCCCTAAAAATTTCCATAGGATGTCTTATTTCAGAAAAATGGGTGATGCTTGTTTTTGTTGCTAGAACTGAGTAAAGATATAAAAAAAGTAAATTGTGTCAATTGTGCTTAAAATAAAAGGCAAATCTAGGGTGTCTTGCCCAAGTTACTGTATAAAACTTGTTCAACACTTTTTGACACTTCTAGTATCAGTTATGTGTCAATGTGCTAGGACAGCAAAATAAAACAATGACGAAGCCCTAACTGGAGACTCATATTTGAAATGATGTGCATTCTTAGGTGTCAAATGTAAGCAGAGACACTATTTTACAGCTGAAATCCTTTGTACATCCTTGACAATCCTTTTTAGGAATTTATTAACTGACTAAATTAATTGTCTTTATTAGTTTTTCTGTAAAATAATTTACACTACTGTAAAACTTTTTAAATTACTATTTATCTTGTAGTTAGTTATCTAAAACTCTTTCACAGCATGACTGTACATTCCATCTTTTTATATTTAAACATATAATTGATTAGTCAAAATGGTAGGCTGTATAAAATATTTGTCGGAAAAAGTATTAGAACTTAAGTAAGTAGTATAAAGTGCCCAGAAGATTTGGCTTAGGTATACTAAAGCACAATTGAGGTGTTCACAACCATTATAGTGAACCAAGTCCATTTTTTGTTATTTTCATGAATCATAATATGTTTTGTGGTTTGTGTTGATTTGTTTTATGTAGTGCCATAACAGACCAAGTTCTTAGTTCAGTTTTAAGCCGTGTAGAGTGCTTTAAAATTTGAATCAGATGGCGATTCTAAAATTTCTTCACAACCATAGTGAACCAAGTCCCATTGTGTATTGTTGAATTTTGTACTTTGATTACATTTGCATAATTTATAATTTTTATATGATTTAAATAATATTTTAAAATATGGCATCTGATGAAGAATATATCCCACTGGGTCTTCTCCTGAATCATCTAATGGAAATACTACTGGTAAGTTTTGTCTTATTGTGTTATCTTTAAAAATCTGTTGTTATATTTTATAGAGGTTATGTTTTCTTTTAAATTGCTTTAACCAATATCAATAAAAATAGTACTAAGTCTAAGGATGGTAACTGTAAAAATAAAAGTATTTGTTAACTAACTATAGCATAGCTTGTTAAATTTGTTTTACATCAATTAGTAAGTTTTTAGGTAAAATCTGTATTTAAAGATAGGCCTAGGCCTAATTATTTACACACTTTGTTTTGTTGTTTTTATTCCTGTTATATCTGACAATATTTTCTTTTTTCAGAAGAAGAGAATGATAACTCATCTGCAGGTGTTTCGACATCAAACACAGATATGCCTACATTGAGAGGAAGGAAAAGGTCAAAAAATGAAAATGCATGGAAAAAAAATATTAGGAAGAAAATGAGAAACAGTGGTAAAAAAGTTATCAATCGCCAAGTACAGGCAAAACTGTGTCTGCTAAGACGTTCCCAATAAATTTTGATTGCAATTGCTGTGATAAGATTGGTAATGTAGTGGCCAAGAAAATATTTGACTCATTTTGGAAACTAGGTGATTTCTCACAACAAAATGTTTACTTGCGTGGTTTAGTACAAGCAAAAAAACAGAAAGATCACGAGTCCGCAATGGAAGTGCAAAAGAAAAATCTACTACATTTGAGTATTCATTACAAAAAGACAATAAAAATATTATAGTGTGTAAAAAGTATTTTTTAAATACTTTTCAGATTAGTTGGGGGCCGTCTCTACAGGTGTTTATCTAAAGTGGAAGTTTTTGCTGTTACAGACTCACGAGGGAGACACACACCAGGTAACAAGGTAGAAATTACACATGTTGTCGAGCATATAAAATCATTCCCTAGTTACCAAAGTCACTACTCTAGAAAGGGCAATCCAAATCGAAGGTTTCTTCATCCAGATCTTTCAATTCGTAAGATGTATCTTTTATATAAAGAAAAGTGTGATTCTGAGAATAAAGTACCTGTTAAGGAAAAATTTTACTATAAAATATTCACGACTAAATTTAACTTACATTTTAAACAATAAGATACGTGCAGACTGTGTGATGAATTGCAGATGAAAATAAATGCAGAAAAAAATGAAAATTACAAAAATACTTTAATTACTCAAAAACAGCTACATTTGAGAAAAGCTGACTTACCAAGAGAAACGATGCACTTAGACAAGGCGAAAGTTTTGGAACAACATTATGTATGCACATTTGATTTGGAAAAGGCACTTCCGTTCCCAAAAAATTCAACTTCTATTGCTTATTATAAAAGGAACTTGTATGTTTATAACTTAGGGGTACACTCTTTTAACAATGCTGTTGGTTACATGTACACTTGGGACGAAACTGAGGGTGGACGAGGGTCACAAGATGTTGTAACTGTTATTAAAAAACACCTTGCTAAAAATGCTTCAGATCATAAGCACATTATTTTATTTTCTGATGCCTGTACTGGCCAAAACAGAAACATTAAAATGGCCTTTACACTACTGAAACTGGTCCAAACTGATCAAATATCAGCTGATATAATTGATCATAAATTTATGACCTCTGGTCACTCATATCTCAATAATGACGGGGAATTTGGAGTGATTGAAAATGCAAGTCGCAAAAAGGAACATATTTACACCCCTAATGACTGGGTTAATGTAATTAGAACAGTGAAAAAAAGACACCACACTTTAATGTTTGAGAAATGAAACATCATGAATTCTTGTCTACAAAATCTCTTGAAGAGAGTGTCATTATTAGAAAGAAAGATGTAGATGGTGTAGCCTTTAATTGACTGAAAATAAAATGGCTGAGATTTGTTAGAGGTTCCCCTTTCAACCTCTACATCAAAGAGACATTAAATGAAAAAATGCCATTTCGACAAATAAATTTGAAAAATAATAGATTGTGGGTGGCCACTACAATCTTTAGCATTTGTTGTTCAAGAACCATTGTACTCTGGGCACTGAAAAGTCACTGCTGCTAAGAAAAAAGATATGATAGACTTATTACCTTACATACCTCCAGTGCATCATTCTTTCTTCAGAAATTTGACAGTGGAAACAAATACCCGATCAAACTTTGAAAAACAATCTGATGATGCTGATTTAACTTATAATGATGAAATATTTTATGAATGAATAGACTATATTAGATATTTAGTTTTAGTTTTTAATAGTTGTTGTAGGAATATGTGTTTATTTAATTTTTCAGTTTTAATTACAATTTATGATGTTAAAATAGGCTAGTTTTTGTTTAAATGGTTGTTACAATTTTTAGAAGGAGGAAGTAAAATGTGTATCACAACTGAAATATAAAAATATTTTTTGTTATTATCATTTTTATTGAATACCGTATACGTAATAAAAGAATATTAATGATACTAAACAATGTTATAATTCACATAGTGATTATATTATTAATCCTATTTATACAAAAACTTTTACAACCATAGTGAACCAAGTCCATTTTTTTGTTGTAATTATATACAATTAAGGCAAACAATTATTGTAACTTATCTTCTTCAAACTAACATTTAATTTGAAGTATATTCTTTATGGCAGCCCTGATAAAAAACATGTAGTTCTCAAATATAATTAATTAAATACATAAAACTTTAAACCTAATTTGCTCAGAACTACTCTATCAATGGACTTGGTCCACTCTGGTTATGAACGCCTCAATTATTATTATGAATGTGAGGAAACAACAATGATTCTGACACAACATTTAAACATGTAATTGATTAGTCAAAATGGTAGGCTATATAAAATATTTGTTGGAAAAAGTATTAGAACTTATGTATGTAGTGTGAAGTGACCAGAAAATTTGGCTTAGGTATACTAAAGCACAATTATTATTATGAATATGAGCAAACAATACTTTGATTCTGACACAACATTCTAGTAAGCTTATAACATGTTATGTTTGTAATCAGCAGTTCTATTGAATCCTGATCGGAATAATTTTAGTTCTTCCACTTACATAAATATAATCTCAATAATGCCAATAATTTAAAAAAATTACATGTTTAAATTGCAGGTACTACTAGAAAATTTAGTTGATTTTAATCCCATTCAGATATTGTAATAGTTAAGTAATATTGTATCATTTAATTATCTTAATATGGTAATAACAAGATTTGTGACAACCAATAAGTAGTTAAAAATAATACAATATGCCAACACAAAACAGAACGTATTATTCATATTATACATGATCAATTGTATCATCATTATTGGATTCATTTTATACTGTAACTACTTTAACCCTTTTAGGACCATCTGACGATATTTGGTCAATAATTTTAAAATACGAGGAAAAGACCATCTGACGAAATATCGTCAAACTATTTCAATGCATAAAAGACCATTGACAATATTTCGTCATTTGCGAAAAATTTAGCTACAACGTAACTAAATAAGTAAAAGTAATAAAATAATTATTTTTGAAGATTAATAATGTAATTTATAATAAATATAATAGTAATTATTAAAACATAATGTAAATAAATTAATGTTAATAATAAATAATTCGACCACGCAGCTGGACCGCTGACGTGAGTTGAACAAATTTCAAAAATTAAGTTTATATGTATATGTTTTAGGGTTTCAACCAACAATTTGGGAAATAGGTCTACTCACGAAGGCGTTGCACAGCTGTCTGTGTGTATGCAATATATTAGTAGAATTTGTTTCCTCCTAGTGGCCTCGCGAGTTTGCATCAATTGGATTCGAACCGGGTACTTTTATGGTATTTTACGTTTTGGTCAATTTTGGGGGAACCAAGCGAGCTAAATGGTCGCGTAAACAAACAAAATGTGCAGAATAACATCCTACATTTATATTTTTAGAAAAAACTCTAAAAAGTTTTAATTCTCGTAGTAAAAATCTCAAAAAATAGTTACTTCCGGTCAAAAAAGTCCTTCCGGATTTTTTTGTCTAACGAACTCGTCCGATCAACATAGACAACCAACACGTGTACCAAATTTGGACCAAATCGGACTTAAAATGCGGCGGCTAGAGTGCGAACACATATATATATGAATTTTAATGACACTCCAAAACGTGTTCTGGAGACCATTATCGGTGCTCATTTGCTACTCCCAACCTTGGGTCTCACCATAAGGGCCAATGCAATAGCTCATTATTCCTATGGAAATTCGCTAACTAAACAAGCTGTGTTAATGTTCACATCTGTGATCAAGTGTTTAAGCCCAAGAATTTTTTGTTTCAGTACTTATCTTTATGCAATTTTCAGAATTAATAGAAAACATAATAAAAATTATAAAAATCAAGTTTCCCACTGTAAAATTTTTGTTTGTTTTGAAAATAGGAAAATTTTAATTAAAAATGTTAATATGCAATTTTTATATTTTTTCTCCAATTTTTGCGTTTTAACATGAAAATATAAATTATTTCAGCTTATATGTTCATTTGTTAAAAATTCCATTTATTTATCTTCAATAAAAAAATAATATTTATAAATAAATATTTGTGACTTTTTAACAAACGCTTGCGAAGTATGTCTATGTTAACAGTGTGCAGTTTTTAAAACCTCTCACCCAAAATCAGTTTATACTTTTTACACACCCCCCAAAAAATGTTTGATCCTAAAAGTGTGTTAATATTGGTTGCTGTATGTTTGAAGTATCTCAACTTGATTCATGTTTTACTTTTCGGTACTTTTACTTAAAATGTATGAATAACAGAGTGGTTAAATGTTTAAGTTAGCGGTGAAACTGACATCAGAAGCCATTATCTTGGCTGCTACAGAGATAAAGAAGAGCTTTACTCATTGAGAGAATCATACAAACAAATGAAAGATCTTACTCCATGGAAATGTGTTAAAAAATGCATGAAAAAGAATTATATCTATGCAGGGTTACAAGCAGGGTAAGTAATGTTTGAGATGTCATAACATTTTTTATATACTTTATCTAGGATGATTATGAAAATTTCTTTATTGTTATTATTCGAACAAGCTGAAAATAATCTACTTTTTCTTGAAGAGTGTTTACAAATCTACCAGGCTTGCACCACGGAGGGGGGATTTATGCTCCCTAAAGAAAAAATCAAGTAAAAAAAGTATCAAACAATAAATACAATAAAATCAAGGCCAATAAAAATTACTGTACTAAAAACTGCTTTTACTATCAACCTATTACAGCTTTACCTGAATATTTTTAATTAATTGTCAAATAGATTTGCTGTATGTATCCGCAATGTAAAACGGATTTGGCACGTGGTATAAAACTTCTCATTCTTTTTGCTACATTCATTTGCAAAACAAATGAGCACTTTTAGTAACCAAAACATTAAATTACAAAAAAATTAGCAATCAAATTCAACGACGCATGTATCCGATGAGAGTACAAGTCCTGTTTACACTTCTTTCAACAAACAGTCTATGCAAGCCATTGCTAGGCAATCTCTGCTAGGTTAAGTACACCTTTTTATTGAATCGTTTTTATATGTGTTAATATGTTACAAAATTATAATAATTTTTATGTTAAACACATATATTAATTTATTAATCTTCTTTATACCTAATTTTTGTGAATAATTTTTATATAGTATAGTATGCAATAAAACCTTTTTTGAATAATAAAATATTTGTGGTATTAATTATTTAATTCTGTTAAATTGTTTTTGTTTTTAGTTAATTCTGCTTACTAACTTTTGCAATCAAACATAAATGATATATTTAAATATGTTCACAGGAGTGACTGTTTTTGTACTGACCAACATCCTCAGCCTAGTCAACGTCTGGCTGATGCTAACTGCAATTTACCATGCGTTGGAGATAATTATAGATTTTGTGGGGGTAATTGTACACATACTATTTACCATACCAGTAGTATGGGTTCAGGTAATATATTCATTTCAATTGCTGCATGTTCATGAGATCTGTATTTTATGCATGATGAAATTAGTGAGATTATAGAGAGTCCAATATTAATACCGTCAACTGGGGTAACTTTGGCCCGAATCTTGGAAAAAGATATTTTAATCTATTGTTAGTTAGCAAATAGAGCTATCAACTTGGTTCTTGTGATAAACATTGAGCGTAACATTTTAAAAATACATGTTTATTACTTTTGTAGAATGTTTAGTTTCATTTTATTTTAACCCCTACTCTTTGTACAGTACCTACCTACATAAACCCACAATTATAATTGGGATAACATTGTCAGAAATTATATTTGGCCTTAGTTGTTATGAGATTTTACGTTTGGGACGATGTTTCCCCATTTAAAGGCAAGATTGGCCCAATTTTCCAAAAATCGTACAAATAAAATAAATAAGTTTTGAGTTTTAAAAATCAGTCAATATACACTTGGAAATATGAGATAAAATAAAGTAGTACATGAAAGTTAATTATATATATATGAGGATTTTAAGGTAATTTATGTAAAGAAACACACAAAATGGCCAAAACTACCCCAGTTAACCAGTACTTAATTATATTAGTACTCTTTGTATTCCACTATAATTTTCAAAAATATAAAAAATACTAAACAAATCTGGAATTACTAGCACTCATATGCATTATTGAATGGTTAGTACTGATTGAAATAATAAGAAAATGGAGATAAATAATAACACTTCTTATATTATAAACTGTTAGTTAGATTAGATAAATAGGCCTACATCCTATGTACAGGTAGAATTTTAGCATTTTCTAAATTTTTATGTGAGTGTTCATTTATTAATTTATTTGTTTGATGGTGGGGGAAGAAAAAAATGCTCAAAAGCAAGGACGGATCCAGAAAGTCTGGCGAGGAGGCGGTTTCGGGAGGGAGATATGGAATCCACTGTTCCCCTGGGGGTTTTGTCTTTTCTTGTTGTTTAAATCATATTTTGACAAACTTGTATGTTTTATAATGGCATCAGTTAGTCTCATAAAATAAAAAAACTCCACTCTCCACTTGCACAACTTTGAGCCTGAGATCATACGTCACAACGAACTAGCAAGTAGCACATGAAACACAGAAGACTGTATGCAATACACTCAGATACATGTATATGATACACTCACTTGCATTATGTGTGTGGGTGTGCATAAGTGTGATATAGTAGACAGATGCCAGCTACCCGCCTGGCACTGTTTTTCTATAGTTCATTTCACCTCAGCGTGAGGCAAAACCAAATGACCGTAATAAAACCCTTACCCTTAGGCCTATTGTGCGACATCGGGGATGGGCACTTGTCGACTGCCTTTGTATTAGAGTTATTGCTGTTTGTCCCAGTGTCATTATGCAAACTTTTTTAATTGAAAGAAAAACTTAAAACAAAATATATCATTCGCTGTGTTTTGATCGCATGATTATTTTTATACCAAATATGAAGGAAATCGGTTGATTTTGGGGAAGGCAAAGTAAATAGTTAAATCCTATGTGTTTTCAAATATTTTTTCTCATCATGAATACGGAAATAAATTTACATTGAATAATGATGTTGAGTTTTATAAAAACCTCTTACTTACTACTGTACACAATAATCATCACATTATAGTGGCCTGACAGTTTTTTTGTTAATTAAATGCAGTATTAAAATATAGACATTAAGTAAAACTATTAAATAACTGTTCTATATATATCGAGCATAAAATACAATTAAAATTAAATACATCTTAATATTATAGACAAACAGAGCATGGGCTACACGAAAATATAAAATTACACATCTTATTGCAGTACATAGCACGGATAAAAATTAAACATAGGCTATTCCTTCTAGCTACTTGCACACTAAACAAAATTTTAATAGGCTATTTAGGGACAGGCGAAACAAGTACATCATTAATGATAGTCTATTATTTATCTTTAATTTAATTTATAAATTTAATATAATTTGACTAATACAGTATATTTAAAGGAAATCTTGAACTTTCTTTGAACTATCTAGTTTTGTGAAAAATAGCTACTTTATTGGTTCATTAAGTTATTAGTCTAATGTGGTCAATAGAGTAATATTAGTTTATTTATTTTAATGACGTAGGTGTGCCATATAAATTTAATATATTCCCTTATAAGGACTTACGCTTATTTAATAATACTTGGGTTGATTTTGTTGTCAATTTTCAATGCCCAATGCCCAAATAAAGAGTAAAGTATTTTTTATGAGTTTTCAATTCAAAACATAAAGCCTTGGTTATTGTTTGATTAACGACAATGTTAAGCATGTCAGGCCACTATAAGGTGATGATTATTGTGTACAGTAGTAAGTAAGAGGTTTTTATAAAACTCAACATCATTATTCAATGTAAATTTATTTCCGTATTCATGATGATAAAAAATATTTGAAAACACATAGGATTTAATTATTTACTTTTCCTTCCCCAAAATCAACCGATTTACTTCATATTTGGTATAAAAATAATCACGCGATCAAAACACAGCGAATGATATATTTTGTTTTAAGTTTTTCTTTCAATTAAAAAAGTTTGCATAATGGCACTGGGACAAACAGCAATAACTCTAATACAAAGGCAGACGACAAGTGCCCATCCCTGATGTCGCACAATAGGCCTGAGGGTAAGGGTTTTATTACGGTCATTTATATTTGCCTCACGCTGAGGTGAAATGAACTATAATCAGAACTTTACTTCCTTTATACATTTTCCAACAATACATTTTGGTTTTACTTATTTCTTGTCGCCATGTAGGCTACAATACTTTTAACTCTAGAACTGGCCTTGTTAATTCGCCCGGATTTTTTTGCGTTTTGTATGAATTTGTTCAAAAACTCGCCAAATATGGTAATTATATTCCAATTCAAAAGTGTTCCATAGATGTTTTTATAGAAAAAGGCCAAAGAATTCAAATATACAACTAAAAAATTTATTGTACAAGAATTTCTAGTAACGGAAAAATCCAACTTTATGTAACTGAAAAAATCCAAGGCCTATATAAAAAGTAGTAAACATATTTTAGTTTATAGTAAACAAGTTTTGTAATTTAGTTCTAAATAGAAGTGTACAAAATATACAGTATATCAATTTTAAAAAAAAATTCTGAACACCAGTTTTTATGTTCCTACTACAAGGCCACTAACAAAATTAATCCTATTTTAAAACATTAATTTGGAATATATGCTTCACCAAAAAATGAAATTTTATAATAACAAATTGTAGAGAATAAATCATAGAATTGAACTGTATACTTAAAGATTCTTATTTTGTAAACTTATTTCACTTTGTTTCACTAAATTAGATCAACTAAACAAAACTCTCACCACAAACGTATCGTAGGCAGTTCCAGACGCTGGACAATGGGAAAAAGTAACGGATAACGCGCCTATTGATTTGAAGATATGTAAGTATTTCTCGGAATTACCTGAATAGAATCCAAACACTAAATGAGGTTTACCTGATACCAAACAAAAATATAGAGTTTCTTCTTCAAATAGATATAAATATCATTATACAAAATAATAATTATACCGATTATTTCTAACAGATATATCGATTGCAAAATGTGCTTCCTCATTATTTGAAAACTGTCCAATTTCAAGGGTTTACAGATAACTAAGAAACTATAAGAGTGACGAATGATTGGAAGGCAGTGTTAGAAAGTTCAAATCTTGACGAATCCATAGGTGTCCTTATATTCTTTTCAAACAATTCTGTCAAACGATTTTGAGCCTTAGAAAAGTGACAAGTTTGCGTCACTTCTTAGTAGTGATGGGACTATCGAATACGTTTTAGTATTCGAATAAGTATTCTAATAGCAAATCAACTATCCGAATAACCTTCAAGCACTCTCGTTGGTGGCATTTTGGCCGTCTTTTTAAAAAAGATTGTGCTGTACTTTAACTGACACACAAAACCTATAGGTATTCTTTAATTACATATTTAGTCCCACGAAGTCAGTCGAACAAAATTTTTAATCAGCATTGGTTCAAGGTCATTCAGTATTCTGTGCATGAATACACCACTGACGGCCAAGTTACCGCCTTGCGATCGCTTGTGTTAAAACATTTCACTGCAGGAATAGACGAAAATATAAGTAGTTATTTCAAATATTTTGAGTATTATTTCATTATATTTGGTATTTTTTGTGCATCTTATATGTAATTAAAGAATACTTATAGATTTTGTGTGGCTAGTAAAGCCCAGTGCAATTTCTTTTAGAAAGGTGGCCAAAATGCCGTTCACAAGAGCACTTGAAGATTAAATGTTTTAAACATTTTCCTACTACAAAACTATTTAATTTTAAAATTATTTGTATACTTGTGCATCATATGATATCCATTGAAATGCTTATATTTCTTTTGTGAAAATTCAACGGAAAATCTGAAAACTGATAAACAAACGTAAGCAGCCAAAGTGCCGCCTTGCGATCACTCATGTGGAATCAAATAGCGAGAGCACTGAAGGATATGTATTCATTTGAAACTATTAGAATAGTTTTCTGTACAATAAGACATGGACATCATCGGGGGGGGGGGGGGGGCCCCCCCCCCCCCCCCCCCCAATATCTGAGGTTTGTGATTACGCCCTCTCAATATCTGAGATCTAAAAAAAAAAAAGAAGAATTTGGTAAATAAAAGGAACTATAAAATACTCTACATGATTTTATTTTTCTTTATATATTTTGTGTTATTCATTATTATTATTTATCATCATCATTACTGTTACTATTTATTAATTATCACTACAGTATTTAATAGGTTAAGGCTGGTTTTATGCTAGGCGTTTTGTGTCGTGCGTTCGGGAACTCAGTATTTGACATGACATTTTGGTCACAATTTGTTAACGTGTTTTTTATTGCCGCATTCCTAAATAGGATTGGTGGGGGAACTGATACAATGTAATAAACTGTAGTTCCCTGACTGCATGTTGACAAATTTGTATTGCCTCCGTTGGGAATCTATGGTTTAAATTGATGGTCACGCTCATCTGCTGTAAAACCATGTTGAGTTGTTTAGTATTATTTTGTTTCCAAACAAGCCTTGCTTATGAACGGTGTTTGACACATTACAATCAATCAGAAACAGTGTTTCCAAAATGTTTAATGAATACTAACATAATCTTTACAAACTTGACTATTGTTCCGTGTTACATTAAACCATTCATTTATATATGAAATCAGTTAAACAAGGTTAAAAATTATCATCGATTTTAAAAAAGATTATATTTTAAATTTATATTTTAGCTCAGCTTTTTGAATAATCCCCTGGAAAATTTTGTTCTCATATTTGGATAAGAAATGTCATTTATATCATTTAAGTTCTTTTTTCTTAATGAGGGTAGCTTCTAAACAGGCTTATTAAAGCCTAAATGAAGTGCCTACATTTTCCTTGTACCAGAAGGGTAATTTTATGATTTCTTTCATTGTTTGTTTAAGTTTATAATATTGTTGAAATTATTGTATAATAGTATTTAAGTTCAATTTGAATTATTTTAAGTTAATAAGTTGTTTAATAATAGTTTAAAGTTACATATTATTATTTAGTTTTATCATAACTAACAGTTAATAGTGTTACAAGTTCTTTTGTACAGGGAAAATAATGAATAAAAAAAAAAAAAAAAAAGTTTTAAGAATAAATTGTTTTATATGTTTAGACTTGAGAGCTTGTGTTTATAAATGCTGAACTCCTAAAGTTCTTAGTATCGTGTTAATATAGTAAAAACTAAAGGTTTTGTGTTGTACAGCTTTTATTTTAACTTTTTCAGCAACCTATTCTGTTGTGCCATTTTGGTAATTTTGTTGTACCGCCGAGATGCCGGTATGCTTTTCATAAATGCACTCATTGGATTCAATGAATTTAGAGCGAACGAGTGACAGTTTTTTACCTGCGTTTTAAATATCTGTCGCCGGTATCTAGGGATGCGGAGTCCCTCCATCGACACTATTTTTGGCACGTTGTGCATAAATGTTTCCATTTCATTCAATAGAACTAGAAACGCTCGTCTGTCGAGGGAAAACAACCGCCTTGCATAAAATTATGTAAGGTAATTATAAAAACAACAACACGAAAGGATGCGACTCTGATGTAGGCGGATACGGGCTAGCAGACATGGAGACAACGCACCGACATTCCCTCATTCCGTCTGCTTTCACTCCACTTGTTAGTCAACAGCAGATCAGTTAAATATAAGCTTACATTTTAGTCGCACTTACCGTATTATCATAATATAATCGGCATGAACTAAAGTTATGAGCTTGTGCTTTCAATTCTTGTGCGTAATTAAATAGTGAGAAATTTTCAAATATTGAAGTAATTATGAAGCGAATAAAAGAAGAAGAGAATAACAAAAACAATAGGTACTCTTGTTTTCACCTAATTTCACTCAGATATGCATAAAAACAATGTTTTGAAAAGTAATATTTTCAACATTCCCGGACCCAACTTACAACTGACCCCAGAATGTGCCCCCCCCCCTCTAATAAAAAACTGCTGATGACTCCCATGCAATAAGACATGATAAAACAGGCGGGTCAGTGTTAATGATTTTGTAGAAGGGATTATTCGTTAAATTTGAATATGAAATAAACCGTAAAGTTTTTATTTTAAAGAGATTGCTTTGCCAATTTTAATTTAATTTATAATTTTCCCTTAGAGCTCCAAGTTTCAAATGGCAATTTATTACAGTCAATTTGTCTTCAAAAAAGCCCTCAGCGGGAAATTGATTTCTTCTATTTTATATGTCTTTTTGAGGGCCTGAATCCGAATCTGAGGTTTGCCTACAAAATTTCTTGACGCAACATTGGAAAAAATGTACAAAATCTTTATTTTGAGCGGTTTTTCTCTTATAACTCGTCAACTATAAACTTTTAAAATTATTATATTTCTCTATTAACAGACCAAAAACGTTGTAGCCACAACAAAGAGCAATTTTAATTTAAAATGTTTAAGTGACTACACTATATAATATTAAGTATTAGGACTATAAATATGTTTTTTTTAATGTATAAACGAAATGGTGAGCAAATAATAAAGTATTACAATGTTTAAATAGTCTAAAACTTCTTGTGTAGTGTGTCATTTGTGTATAGCTACCCATCAAGTAGTAATTTAGTGAATAGAATAGTGAAAGTAGTTAATAGTAGTAGTGAATAATTCGTGGTAGAAAGTATTCACTATTCAGATAAATTATCCACGAGTGCCGAAAGAAATAGAATAGAAATAATTTATCCGTAGCAGGCTAGCAGTAGTAGTATTGCGACTACTGAATACTTAAGTAGGCCTGAAGGAATATTCCAAATTACCCCCGAAAGCCATCGAGGAGTTGTTAACTCTAATCCGTACCGTCCTTAGTCAAAACTATTTTTATTTCAATAATACATTTTACCTACAAAACGAAGGCCTCGCTATGGGGTCACCTCTATTGGGTATTCTTTCTGAAATATTCCTAAATGACTTCGAAGACAAACATTTGTGGTCCGATTCCAACCAATTCAGAAACAGGATGATATTCTACTATAGATACGTAGACGATACCATCATATTATATGATGGTAGTGATAGACAACTATCCTTATTGAAAAACTACCTAAACAATGCTCATCCCAACTTACAATTTACACTAGAAACCGAAACTGATAACAAATTTAATTTTCTCGACCTAACATTGTCCAAAGAAGGAAATCAGATATCATATAAGATATACCGCAAACCAACCGCAACTGATCAAACTATTCATTCAACCTCACACCACCCTCTTAACCAAAAAACAGCAGCTTACAACAGCATGGTCCACCGCCTTTTATCCGTCCCATTAAAAAAATCAGAATATGACAGCGAGCTGAACACCATAAAATACATTGCTTTAGCCAACGGTTACAATAGTAATCTGATCGATCACCTAATCAACAAACATAATAGAAAAACTGCCAACGCAAATAAACCAAAACAGAAATACGTTTCGGTAGAATACGGTTCGATGCTCAACAATACGTTGCGCAACGAAATGGCCAAAAACAACATTGTAACCGCATTTAAAACCTCTAATAAATTGGAACGCCTACTCAATAAACGTAATAACATTGCAACAGACTTAGCTGGAAAAACGGGAATCTACCAGCTCTCCTGCAACGATTGCCCGAGCTTCTATATAGGCCAAACGGGCCGCCCCTTTGTTAAAAGATTTAAAGAACATTTACCTAAAGCCACACACAGTTTACACCCTCACAAGTCCAATTTCGCCGAACATCTGGTAACCAACCTTCACGGCTACAGTGACTTTAACACCAATATGAATATCTTACACGTATGTAAAAAAGGCCGTTATATGGATGCATGGGAGGAGTTTGCCATATATAGAGCATCCAAAACTGAAAAACAACATCTATTAAATGACAAGGTATCGTTCCAGTCTAATATTGTGTTTGACACCATAATTGACATGGAGAATAATGAAAAAAGCGGCACACGTTCACTAGCCACAACAGGTCCTTCCACTATCCCCCGCACAGCAGTTTAAAGATAACAGTAATTCAGTAGCTAGTTAACCCTCGCCCGGGCAACATGCACGTGGTTGACGTTATCATCTGTGTTTCATGTACTGTGTTTATGTGTATAACTTATTGTGTTTCTGACGACCTCACTAGTGAGAAAAATGACTTTTAAGTGTATATTTTTGTGTGTGATGTGTGACCAGAAGATGGGATAACCCCGAAACTGCAGTGGTCACGAATATTTAAAAAGGATTGGACAGACAGTATACAGGTAATTCATACCTATTAATATTTGTAATGCTCTTGTCATCAGAAGGGAATATGAATGTCGCTTCCCAAATCGCCGGATTCCTTGTACAAGAGTGTTTTCAAGATTGCATCAGCGGCTTGTGGACTTTGGCACCATACACAAACAGCATTATGAAATAGTTGCTGCATATGGGGTAGTGATGGACGAAGCAATCATTGATGCTGTTCACAACGATCCAGAAGTAAGAACTAGAGACGTTGCTAGAGATATTGGCATTTTTAACTGGAAAGTTTGGGATGTTTTGAAAAAAAACTCCATGCATTTCATTTGCATCCTGTTCAAGCTTTAGAAGAAACTGACTTTGGCCCAAGAGTTCAGTTTTCCCGGTGGTTACTTAATACTGACATGGAGCAGTATGGTTTCTTTAAAAAGATTTTGTGAACCGGCGAATTCTTGTTTACTAGAGAGGAAGTTTTTAATTGTCACAACATGCATCACTGGTCAGAACAAAACTCTAGAGTTACAAAGGAAATGATGTTTCAAAGACGTTTCCTAGTTAATGTCTGGGCTGTAGTCATATTGGACCAATTAATTGGCCCACATATCTTTGAAGACACATTAAATGGACCAGTGTACTTAGATTTCTTACAGCACATCCTACCTACCCTCGTAGAAGGACTAGATCAAAATCAAAGAGATAATATGATATTTCAACAAGATGATGCTCCTTTCCATTTCACTACCGAGGTAAGAGACTGGCTTACTTTCAACTACCCTACATGGATTGGACATGATGGACCCGTCGCGTGGCCAGCCAGATCTCCTGATCTTACGCCCATGGACTTCTTTATTTGGGGGTTTCTAAAAAGTGAAGAGTACACTACAGCTTTAGACAGTGAAGAAAAGCTGAAAAACCGATTAACAGTAGCTGTAGAAACGTTGAGAGAAACATTTTCTTTTAAAGTTACAGTTGCTGCAATGAGAAAAAGGCCACAAGAATACATCAGACGTGAAGGCAGGCAGTTTGAACAAGACTTTTAAGTTAATAAAGGTACAGATTTATCATCACTCCTCTTTTGTGTGTTTTCAGTTGAAATAAATACTTTTTATGTTTTAAAACTTTTAATAAAAAAAATTAGATTTTTTTTAATTATTAAAACCTCAGGCTGCCCGTCACCATGGGCAAATAGGCCTGTGCGGCGATCTAAAGACAGCTGACATACCGCTTCGGCATTAGTCACATGGGCCGGCCAGTGGTGACCGCTCTTATCAGTGCTAGGAGCCGGAATCGAATCTGTAAAGTATGACGTTGAAGGCCAGCTACCCTGGTATTATTGGTATTGGTATTTCATCATAAACAGGTCAATAATTATGTTTAAAGCTCATTGCCGCCCCTTAGGCGAATAGGAAAGCTCACTTCTAGTATATCATTTTAAAGCTTAAGATATGGGGAAGTTTTTTGTGATATTTGACAGTTTGTAGTATGACACATATGAAAAATGTCTTAAGTAAGTTGTAGCGCCCTTTTTCTTAACTTTCCAAAATATTTTTTTCAAGTCTTTAAGAGGGCTTGACTGTGGCAAACTATACTTATTCTGATAGAAAATTTTGTGTACTTTCCAAAAAAGTAATAAAAAGTGGCAATAAGTTTGGTAAAAGTTGAGTAAAGTGAGATTTTCATGGGCAATGTCAAAAAATTTGAAAAAATAGTTTCTGGAAGGTGGAGTGAGATAGAACTATCCAAATTGCGTAGTTTTGTTGCAATTTGCATTCATAATAACGCCTTGAAATTTTTGACACTGACTACCAAACACCCTGTATATCTTATATATAACATTTTGAACAATACAAGAAGTAAACCTATCAGGAATCTTACCCATAAAATGATAGGCCTAGCTATCCACAAAATCCAGAATGTATTTCTGTATTCCTGACTACATAAATTATGGTGAATTAAAACACATATTAAAATTGTTAATACTCATATAGAGTGAAATTTTTGTTATATTCTACTTCCTCGGGCCAAAAATCTATTTTTCTTCCAAATAATGTGTTTGTTTAATTTGTTTCAGGCAATGTTTAAATGTAAAGCAACTGTATATCAAAGTGGTTTCAATCCGAAGAAATACACAATAAACGACATGAGCATTCAAATGATCTTGATGAAGTAAATTTAGTCTTAATTAAGTTTTTGAAATAACATTTATATAAATAATAGTTTTAGGCTATGCTTGTTAAAGTTAAAGTAATATAGTACCTTGTATTCTTAGAGGTGTTAATAAACTCATATGAACCGAATAAACATTACCTATATTATTTTTTGGTTTTTCTGTGGGTCAAACAAAATTGAATTCAGGTCAAGTGTTCAAATAATTATTATATTGATTTTAATGTTAATAAATCTAAACATTTCTAAACCGTAGTAAAACTTTAGCATTTAATTGATAATTTATGATCAATTTTGATATCGTTTCAATCATTATTAATTATGTTAAAATATTTAGAGTTGGTGTCTATATTTACCTTTATAAACACCTTAACATACATTTTTTTAACCTGTTGAAGAATATAGCTTGGCTATGCATAAGGCCCAAAGTAGTATTGACATTATATGATGCCTGTTCCCTAATGAATACAGTCGTTAAATGAAGTCTTTTACTATTCACATGAACAAACTAAATCAGATAATTGATGACATCTTACGACAAACAATAATATAAACTACAACATGTTTTGTGCTTCATTAAAAGTAAGTACTGTCATTTTGTCATGACAATGTGTAGGCCTACTGTGATTGACCTTCAATTTGGGGCTTTGCGATTCCACCCTTCTGCCGATCTCATTGTGATTTCTCTACTTGTAGAATGTAGTGCGTGCTTCTAACGTAGTTTCTTTAGCTTGTTGTGCAGATTTTTGAGTTTCTTCTTTATTTTCGTCATTATTTTATTATTCATTTATATTTTTTATAAACTGTTTTCTTTACAAAAAGTTTATTTTTGTTATTTACATTATATATATATATTATTTTTATTGCTTTGCCTATTATTTCAATTTGTCGTTATTATTTATGTTGAACTTTATCTTTCATGTTATAAATAATGAATATTGACTAATCCGTAGTAAAGACAATAGAAATTAAATACAAAATTACTATGATTATCTAAACACTTTTACGGTTCTGTTTTATCACAGACCAGTAAGCGGATTTCAAAATTTACTGTGGCTGTCAAGATTCCATTTTATAAAGCCTCTCCCCACTAATGAATCAAGAGGAAGCTGCAAAGAAAATGTTACTTTTGTATACAGACAACTCTGGTTGAGTCTAAAAGGAAAGACGCATCGTATGAGTGTTCTAAATGTGAAATAGTACTATGCATACATCCTTGTTCCCACAATCTAGCCTAGCAAGTACTATTTCAGCCAGACGAACCATGACCGAGAGATTTTTTATTAAAGTAATTAATTTACTTGGATAGTTCAGTGATTTGCAAATTTACAAAACATGGTGTCGTCTAGGTTGGGTTCGCGCGTAAAAGATACGTTTTGCCTACAAAGTTGTACCTCAGAGGTTATACAAATAACATCTGTGATACAAACTAAGTGAGTACAGAGTATGAACACGGTCATAGATCTGATGTCTTAAAGCATTGAGTACAATGATATCTGGATGACGAGATGGCAGTTCAAAATGTAAACAAACAACAGGTTTCAGGTAATATTATATTTTTTGTAAAGTTTTGTTTTTAAAGTAAATAAAACTCTAGTAAAGTATTTTTAATTGCAAATAATAATTCACATAATATTATTGTTTTTCAACTTATAAAACATTTTTTTATTTATTTTGACTTAGAACAAATTCCGACTTTCCAATTTGTACTTAACCATTTACAACTACAGTATATCAAATACAGTGTCTGTGATCGAACAAACACTACACAGCAATGTAATTAAACTAAATTTTTTTTAGTATGTTTGCTTAAAGTAAATCTGCATCAACATTCAACGTTCTTACCCTAATGCAGCACTATCTAACAGTGTACAGAAATGTCACTCAGTGAGCTAACCTTAAATTAAAGGCTACATTGGGATATCCCTACCTTCAGGATTACCTATTAACAACTCAAATTTGTAGGTAATTAATATTTATACGTCTTACAACAAAACTTCTTAAAATTACCAAAAGATAAAAATAATTCGACCACGCAGCTGAACCGCAGACGTGAGTTGAGCAAATTTCCAAAATTGAGTTTATAGGCCTGTGTGTTAGGGTTTCAACCAACAATTTGGGAAATAGGTCTATTCACGATGGTGCTGAATAGCTGCAAAAGGGTTCGCATGCCATTCCGCTTATTGGGAGTATCTTCAATACACAAAGTACATTTCACATAACTTTAACGAACAATGCAGAAAATAATGAGAATGGTTTCACAAGAATTTACAAATAGACAAATTAAAAAAAAATGAAAGGCAAATGGGAGATGAGAGAAAAAACTTTAGCCAATAGCAAGACTGTTTTTCAAAAGAACGCGTTAGCAGCAGTAGGGGGAGAGCGTGAAAAGCATGGTCTTATTCTAAAATCATTTGAACGGGCAAGACCTAAAAAAAACCCGCTTCAAAACGACTAAGTATATTTTACAGATAGTGCCAAGTAGCGTGAAGCGTCACTTGAGCATGTGCTGTAACATCTTACACTCTCCTACTCGAATGTGAGTCTTCAGTACAGCCACTACCAAAAAGTGTTGATATACAATCAACACGACTACTTAGCAGACATGAATTAGGTAGGGCAGGCGGCTCTGACTGTACTCCGCCGTGAAAGGTGAAATGTGGTGCGAGCCGGCTTAGGAGACTTGCACACCCCCTCTTCGCGCTCCATCCTAATTGGCGCTATCTGTACCTTGAGTTATAAAGATCAAGCGAAGTAACAAAAAAATCACCAATTAAGTCGTCAAGTAATCATCGACCAATGTAAAAACAAATAACCTACACATCAACCATACGGGATTCTACCCAAGGACCAAATTTGGAGCCCATTCAAGGAAACAGGAGTCATTCCAGAAATATAAGTGATTAGTGTCAGTGGAATAAATAAATGTATTAAATTAAAGTTATAAAGTGAATTCTAAAAAAATCCATTTTAAAGTGAGTGCCAAAAGGGGAAAACAAAAAATGTAAGTAGAAAAAAATTGTCATTAATATAAAGACAGATCTCGAAATTAAATGAATGATAAAAACGAAATCATATCCAGAAATAAAAGTAATCAATCACATTTAATAATGAATCACTCAAATAAACACACAATTTACAAATATAGTTTTGCTAGTGGATTACCTTCATAAGATTAGCTGCCAAGGACTTGAGATTAAGTACCTGTTAAGCAATTGAAAAGGGACTAATATAAATCATTAGCATATTTGCTTTGTCAATAAACTGCTGTTAAATTTTGGACTTTAAAATTAATTATTGTCATACTAAGTTAATCTGTTATTTAAGTTAAGAATATGTAAAATATGTTAAACATTAGCCAAGGTATGCCGACTTGATTATTTGCTGTGTTTTACAATTGTTATTATTATCATTATTATAATTAACTCATTTATTGAGAAACTGCAAATAGGTTAATTGGCACAGTTTTTCTTTAGCCGAATTATTATCAGTAGTATTAAATCATAATCAAGTCGTTAGAGTCTAGCCAATTTAGAATATTAATAATTATAGTTTTAATCAAGTAGATATTTCAACAAGAAGTTGATCGTTAAATTTAGAGTAAAGAAAGCTGCAAACAAATTATTTGCATAGTTGACTTTATTACTTGTTTTCATTATATCTAATATCAAGTAGACTCAATTATTCTAAATAACATCAAGTAAACTTAATTAAACTTAAGACAATAGTATTAATAAATAAAGTTATACTAATCAGATAACAAATGCTGTGTAAAATTTTTAAGTTCAATTATATATATGTTTAATTCAAACTATTAATGTCTCTGAAGTTATTTCAACCAATTAATTGTGAGTCAGACCGCTCAAGCCAAGCATAGATTGATTCGAGTTGAATATGGTGGAGTTCCCATATAAGACAAACCATACATGGTTTAAAGATTGTAAACCTCTTAAGGTAAACATAGTAAAATACAAAAAAAAACCTTACATTCTCTCATCTCCCATTGGCCTTTCATTTTTTTTTTAATTTGTCTATCTGTAAACACTTGTGAAACCATTCTCATGATATTCTGCATTGTTCGCTTAAGTTATGTGAAATGTAATATGAGTCGTTTCACTTCTTTATGATTTTTTCCCCAGACGCTTGCAAAAGTGTTGGTTTTGGTCCGGCACTTTATGCTTATGACTTGGCGAAACGGCCGCGGCACTCAAAGGGTTAAAATATTCAAGGTCAAAGGTCACAAAAATCAAATACAGTTGAACTTGGTTATAGCATCAACGAAGGAACCGAACGAATGTTGAGGCTATGTCCGAGTGATGTTATAAAGATGTACCAACAGGAAATTGTATTTTTGTTAACTTGAAAGGACAAACAACTATAGGTCTACAATATTACTATTATTGGCAACATTATTCATTACGTTTATTAAAAAGAAAAACACTATACTTTTCTTTTAACATACAGTAGGGTCCTAATAATTTGAGCTAATTGCAGCTAATTGGAGCTGAGGTCACCTATAATTAATTATAAATTAAATAACATTTTTAAGTGTGTAAAGTTTTAATGAGTAAAAACTTAGGTTGAACATTTAATAACCTACAAACTGCAGCAGTAATGTAATTTAAAAAACACTAAAATTACAGTACGTATTAAAATATTAACTTACTACATTAAAAAACATGCAACAGTTTTAAAGTGTCAACACTGGAACTGTGGGGGTTGGGGCTACTGTCTGATCACAACTACGTAAATGTCTCGCTAGGCTATTTCGATTGAGTGGTTTATCCCATGCTTTTGTATTGTCCAAACAGTTTCCCAGCATGGTCATGGGTTTAGTTATACAGCACACAACTGACACAGCATAGTGTGGGAATTGCTCCTTAGGAGGGGTGGAAAAGTTAGCAGTGTTGCTTGTAGTGGACCCCCTCTACCGACTTTGATGGGACCCACTGAGATTACATTTTACCTATGAAAAAAATATGTAAGTTTGTTTTGAAGAGGGAGAAAATATTCAGCCTGACATCAAAGGAAAGGGGAAATTCTAACATTTTTCGAATTCTGAGAAAACTGAATTATTTGGCATTGATATTTTGAAGACTTATGACATTACAACAGAGTGGTTAAAATATTTATTGATGCTAAATTAGGGCTTTATAATAACGTAAAAGATAAAGGACCTAAAAAATGACTATGTCCGAGTTGACACATTAGCCGAGGCCTTTAAAACCAAGTTCAACTGTATATCACAAATATCTCGCTTCCTAGTTTCAATGCTATTTGCAACTATTATAAAAACTGTAGATCATAAAATTCTCTACACATTTAAAAAAATAAATTTTTAGAGCATGCAACGCTCAGCCATACATTGTATAATGCAAGGTCAACCGTGAGTCACAGTAAATAATATGTCGTATAAAGTTAAAAAATCATTAAAAAATCATAACTATGATTAATTTGCATTGTTTATTAATTTATACATATTTATTAATATTTTTCATTTATCGAATATACATTCGTTTAATAATACTTACATACTTCGTGTAAATAAAAAATTGTTAAATACTTTAAGTATATTTTAATTAGGCCTATGTAAAAATAAAATGTTTTTTTAGAACAGGGATATTTATCAAAACTTTCAGAGGAATATATTTGAGTTTTAACATTTCCTTTCCCTTCTTTTTTTAAGAGAATTTCTTGTTGATGTGACTGAGTACAACCAATTAAAATCACGAGCAAATCTATATCTTCTCCTATTATGACGGCAGTCCTTTGATGTTTTGATTCTTCATGTAAGATAATATATATTAAAATATACTTAAAGAATTTCACTTTAAAAAATTCTTAATTACACGAAGTAGGCAAGTATTATTAAATGAATAGGCCTATATATTCAATAAATGAAAAATATTAATAGATAATAAATATCAATACAAATTAATCATAATTAATTATAGATTTTTTAATGATTTATTAACTTTATATGATGTATTATTTATAGGTTGGCGTTGCATTATTTTTTGCATAGCTGAACGCTGCGCGCATATAAACAACATTTTTATAATATATTCAAATAGCATTGAAACTATATAGGAAGCAAGATATTTGTGAAAAACTGTTTTTTGTGACCTTTGACCTTGAATATCTTAAGGTCAAGGTCACGAGATTTTATGAGACAACGTTTAGAATGACACAATAAAGGTTTATACGAGTTTACAGTTTATTATCTCTCATTCCGAGTTGAAACCCCTAATATGGCTGGACTATTATTGTTATAAAAGATTTAGTCTGGTCCAAGTATTTGTGATATACTCATTCTATAAACTCATTCAACTACCAGTGCAGTTTCCACCCATCTACAACCTCTGAACATTAATATTTAAAACTAAACAATCAACTGTTATAACAAAAAAAAAGAAGAAAAACCCGACAATGTACTTGTATGTTTAATATAGCCTTCAATACATTACTAAATCACATTTATAAAATAAATCCAAAACAAAGCTATCATAATATTTTTAAGGTTACGGTATCCTAAAATAAATAAAAATATATTTACATTAAAAATAGGTGTGGCGTTGCTATAATTTTTTGCTTACATTTTTAAGGGACTTAATTTAAAAGTTTTCATTTTTATATTTTAAAAACAATTTTTTAAATAAATATGTGTTTTTTTAAATTTGTTAAATCCTTTTATTTAATTTTCTTTTGATGTAACCATTTACATTTACGATGCAAACGGCACTAAGAAGTCTCTTCCAGACAGATAAAGAAGCAAGCGTTGCTGCCATTAATCAATTACATCAATAACTACAGCATATTTTTTTAAATCTTTTTTCAGAAACTATGTACAATATTAGTATCACTGCCTATTTAATATGGTATAAGTAGGATCACTGAATGATATTGCACATTTTATAGCAGACAAGGTTTAGAAGGATTCTATCACTGAAGAATAACTTTTCAATATTTCTGAGGGCTAGTTCACGGAGAAAACGGAAAATTTGAAGTAGATGTTGTCAGCCTTGTAGAGGTGCAAGAAGTAGGGAAAGATGTCAAACTGCCAAGTAATAACGGACATTTAGTTGCAATGGAGAAGTACAAAGTGTCAAGTGCAAAGTGGTCACCTGGAGTCCGTATTACCAACATGGTGACAGCTGCACAGACAGTGTTTCTGTGTCACTATGAGATCCCACCCTCTACTTTCGTTCCTTCTTCACACGCAATTAAAACTTGGTTTGTTTACTTTGGAGATACAGGTTCGACTTTTAAAAAAACATAGTGGACGTGTATTGTCTGTACACACAAAAGAAAACATGAATGCTATGCAAGCTGCCGCAATGGTAAGAAGTGCTTGTTGTTTGGTGAGAACAAATTTTGTCATTGGGGTTCCGATGTAGGAGCATGCAAAGAACTCTCAATAACCTTAAATTTCATCCCTTTAAGCTTCAGATTGTTCATGAACTGAAACCTAATAATTATATACTACGCCTACAATTTTGTGATAGCCTGTTGGCTAAAACAATGGCTATAACTTTATTGAAAATCTTTGGATCTCAGATTAAGCCAATTTTGACCAAACTGGATAAATGAATAAGCAGAACATGTGTTACTGAGTTCAAACAAATCTTATTGAACTTCACAAGTGTCTATCACATAGTGCCAAATTTACCGTATTATCTACAGCATCGTATCATGGTGGTAGGCTCTTAATTCTTTGAAGATGAAGGGGACGCCACTGTTAGAATGTCAACATGCTAGAGAAATGTTCGGCTCCAAGGCACTATTCTCTTCTAAATCGTGAAATTCAGGACACCTGGTTTGAACAGGATGGAGCCTCCTCACATACTGCAAGACAGTCTATGGTAGCAGTGAAACGTTTGTTTGGTGATTACATAATTTCAAGGAATGCTTACATCGCTTGGCCGCCCTGGTCTACAGATCTTGCAGTCTGTGACTCTTTTTTATATTGATGTCTGAAGAGCGTAGTGTACCAGACTAGATCTGGCCAGCTCAAGACCCAGATTGAAAAAAAAACATCACTAATATCCTGGAGAAACACATTATGCAAAATCTTCATCATCAACTTACTGAATGTGTATGTCAAAATGGACACCACTTAACTGACCTAATTAAAAAAGTGATGCCTAGTAAAATTTCCACTTTTGTAGAACACATTTTCAGCATCAAATAAAGTTTTATAAGTTTCCTTCAATTTTCTAATTATTTTTTTCTGTTTCTCTGCGCCACACCCTGCATTAAAAAGCAAAACTTTACCAAATCCGTAATGTATTTTAGGCCATTGAACCTTAATATCATATAGTTTAAACTAGACTACACATGCATTTTGTTGGTTGCCGCAAAAACTGTTTTAACTTGACCTGAAATCAAGTAGTGTGTACTCACTGCTCTAACAAAACTATTATGAATATTGGGTACATATAAAACATCATACTGTACTATTAGTATTGTTGACAATTTAATTATAATGTAATAATACTTTACAGTACTAATTAGCTATTACATTACTTAAATACATAACCATAGAACCATTTAAGATAAAATTCTCAACAATTCATTTGAATAATAATATTATTGTAGTGTTTAGTGAGTGTCTCATTAGATTGAAGTCACTTTGATATATTGTACCTCCAAAGCTGATCCACCCACCCAAGACGGCTCCCAATCTTTCTGAGCTTGCCAAAACTTTAACATTGCCTGAAACAAGTTAATCATAATAAGCCATGTTTGAAACAAAGTCTGTTGATTTTAGGACTGGGTAATTGAGATTAAAACGACTATATTCAGAACTGATGTGTTTGTTTTAGAAATGAAACATAAAAAATATATTTAAAATGCATTCTTAAATTACCACGTAATATAAAACATACCAATCAAAAGAAAATGTTGAATGTAGTTAATTCGCTTTTATCTAACTAATTCTGTCATTAAAATAATAGTTTTCTATTTTTTTTTTTATAAAATTCAATATGATTATCATTTAAAATTTTTTTAAACTTACAAATTTAAAGATTAAAAAAAAAGATATATATATACAACAAAATAAAAAAACGTGTTTTCATTTTGAAGAGTAAAATTATAATGCAAAAACCATAAGTTGGTTGTTAGACCACTAAAATTATTCAAAGTAACGGTAAGTATGCTGAACACACTGAAAGAGCCACAAGTTAAGCACAGTAGTAAGCTGAGCTAATAATATAAAAGTGGAAGTGATAATTTATCTGCTACCTTCAATTGTAGCAAAAGCCTATGCTATACATTTGTTAATGTTTTATTAAATAAGTATTAAAATGTCTGGCTATAATTTTAAATCTTTAGCTATGTCATTGCTGAACACAATCATTAATTAAAGAGGAGTTTTTGGAAACAAATAAGTTAATGCAGGTTTGATATTCTTAATTATATTTTATTTTTTGTGTTTGTGGATTTATTATTGTGTTACTGTTGTTGTTAAGTAAAAGCCAAACCTTAGTATTCTAAAAATGTTTTCTTAGTGTAATGTACAGTTGAACTGGCCGGTCCAGGCATTTTGTGTCTTTCCCATCGAGCTGTTTATATGTTTAATTGTATAAATATTTTCATCCCAAACAGGTTATAACCTCGGGATGATTTGACCCTTTAGTAATTTCTATTTATGTTGTTATAAATTTATATTTTAGATGTATTATATTTTGTACTGTGAATAGTTGTTTATTTATTATTAAGCGTATAATTTAAGTTTGAAAAAAATGTAATATGTAAATTATGTATAAGAAGGGTCAAATAAATAAATTTTCATTTTCAGATAGTTTAGTTAAGTTGCTAGTCAGTGTTGAGATAGTTAGTTCAGTAAGGCAAATGTGTGGAATGACCAAATAGTGTTTTACCCTTAATTCCTTATTCCATTGCTTGAGTCTTCCATTGCTACGAACTCCATCTGGGAAGTTCCTGATTCCACCCACAGACAACCCAAGGTGGAGATAAAACTAAAGCACAACAAAAATATTTTAGTCAGTAAACAAAAGTAAAAGTTTCATACAGAATGTTTGCACGTATTTCTTAGGGCAGAATTAATTAATACCCCAGTAAGAGCTGGTAAAAGGCAGAGACTTTAAATTGTACAAGTTGTAAGAGTTTGTACTATCACTTAGAGTATTTGGATTCAGATATCTGGTAAATTGATGAAATGGGTTTATGGCTCCAATAGTTGGAACAAGCCATCTTAGTGGTAAGCTTTACAGTATCTAATTTCATTTGTCAGTGCCTCTGATATTTGCTTATTAATAGTTAACATTGAAGAACTCCAAATAAGAAATGTTGCGCCACAGTTGCTTACTTAATGTTAATAAAATGTTAGTTTTGGTCCCTAACCAAGGGGGAAAAGGAGCCATAAAAGTACTTCCGTTACAAAAGTGTATTCTATTACAAACAATCCAGATTTTAAGAAAAATATCTAAGGTATATAAAATTGATCGTAAGGTACCTACTAGTAATTTTGCTTAATAGTTAAGAAGGCTTATAAAGTGACCATCATCAAAATAATTTTAGTAAACTAAAACGGTAATCAGGAACCAAGTAGACCTACTTCCCAAGGTATATCAGTTTTAAAAAAATGATTTGAACAGTAAGAAACTCAAAGCTAATACAGTGCCCACCAGTATAAACAAAAAATACTAAAAAAAGTATGCCATAATATGTATATTTATCTACTGGCATTAAAGAATACCTAATTCCATTATGTTTTTATTATTTGGGGAGGTTTTACCTAGAGGTGGCTGCAACCTATTTTACTAATACTCCATTTAGAAACCAAACACTCACAGCATAAAAAGAAAGGGATGAATTGTTTAAAGTATTTGTCAAATAATTAAAACACGAGCAAGTATTTGATCATCAGCAAAAAGTTTTTATAATGTATAAACATTTTTGATTTTGATCTTTTAAAAGGTTGAAATATTTTTTGAGAAATCCATTGATTTATTTAAACTATTTAAATATGTATTAAAAGGTAAAATAATTCTACATAAAGAGAAAATAAAAACCTTACTTCTGTATCAAATGGTGCAATTTTAGTACCAACTTTCCACACCGACGACACATCCTCACTGAACTGCAAGTAACTAGTTAGACTTGTACTATCACTGGGTAATAATGGTTTGTTTTCTTCTCCATCAATAAAAAAAACCATATTGTCTAAAAAATATGCATGTATACTTTAGTATATTTGTGTGTATCTAAAGTTATAAATTAACGTATAAAATTTGTATTACTAATTCATTGTTTTTTATGTGCTAACAAGAAAAAATAATTTAAAGATCTTCATTAACATTAGCTAAAAGAACATTAGTTATATTAACATGTAGGGTAGAACACCTGTAGCTCAAGATCAATTTACCTAAAACTTGTAGCCCTACAATGTCAATGCGTAACTAGGATAACTAGAGTATTTCAACACAATTGATTTGTGTAGTTGTCATTATAAATGCCTAATGCAATTAAAATTATGATTTTCAAGTTAGGTTTTATAAAACTTCCATCTATATTACATTTTTGTTTGCCACTCTGGCTGCAGAATAGTCATTAGGTTGATAGGGAGCTTACATGTAAACAACCTACATAAAACTGGTGATGGAAACAACAGTCATTCCTTACATCCATACCAGCAACTTTTAATGACTGCTCTTAGACTTTGTTTATTGTCACTATGAATCATATTTTCATTGGAAATTGCATGCATTTGAATATTAAGTGGTGGTTGGCGAAAATCAAATCAATACGGGGGATGAAAACTCTTTACCTCTGTAAAGATGGTTGCTTTGATGACGTTTCTACTTAAAAATTTCTTTTGGACTCTGGTGATCTTAAAAATCTTAAGAGATTCAGATTCTGGAGCAGCATTATTGGTGCTGAAACTTTCATACTAACAATGTGAGGTGGATTAAGTGTGAACCGCATCCTCTATTTCGACCACACAGTCAGCAGACTTATATCCTACCAAGGAGGAAGTTTTCCAAATTATTATGAATTGATCACACCAGTGATAAAATTTACAAAACTTTAACAACTGCTCACAAATTTTCTGGAATATGGACATTGCAATCTTCTTTTATTAACCTTCCACGATTAATTTCAAGAAGTAAGTAGAAAAATTTTCTCCTTCAAATCATTTTTAGATGAATTAACATATTGATGAGCAAGAGTATAACACAAACTTTAGGCCACAGGTGAATGTGTTAAAGCTGGCCACCTCATCAACTTGTGTACTTCATGAAGAAGTCTATGACTAGTAGTGCCGATATCCCACCCATCAGATGTTTACTACTCCAATGTCCTGCAGAGTCATATCAAAGATTTCAATTCCATCCTAGTGAGCTATAGAACAATAATCACAGAAAACCCAATTTGCATTCTTTAAGAACATAAGCAGCATCAATCTGTTTTGAAATATTACACAAAGGAGTGTCAGACTTATAACCGTTAAAAGGCAATTTGAAAGCAGAATGTGTAGTCTTTCGAACAAAGCCTCAGCTGTACTTAATGAAGTTGCTTAGATAACTATTTCCTTGTTTGCCTTACATTGGCATAGATTTATTAAAATTTATTAGCTCTTTGACCTGAAGCACAAGAAAGAAACACTGCACAGAATTTTAACCTATTTTAATGCTATCAATTACTTCTTGATGAGGTACTTTTATTCGGTATTGAGTTTAGTAACATTTTAAGTATCTAATTGAGAAATATGGATTATGTTGTAAGAATTTTCTCTCAGCTAACTTTATTCAGATAATTGGAAGGCGAGGGAGGCCAAACTGATAAAGAGGTTGGTTAGACATTGAAAATAATCAAATAGCAAAATAAAATGACAGCAAATAGTTCTTCGAGCTTGGTTTGTCAGAAATGGTGGTTATCTCCGGAGTGCGATTTTAATGAGTATCATCTTCCAACAAACCCAATACTCGGCAGGCAGATTAATAGGTAGGGCGAACCAAACCTGACACTTTTTAAGATCATTAAAGCTTATGGGCTATCAAACTTCAACAAGCATTACCTGGAAGTAATAACATTCACCATTATTTAATTGTACACTCAACCAATCACTTGATCCTGTTTGACTGCTCGATGACCATAGACAGCCTTTTCCTGCTTCCTCAGGCTAGATTATTTTTTTTCTAAACATAGTGCACATAATTTCACTATAAGCAAGACCTCCTGCATACCTACTTAACCCTTTGAACCCCAGGTGACGATATATCGTCACCTATGAATTGTGCGAAAAACCCCAGGGTGACGTTATATCGCCACCATAGATCGAGCGAGAAGCCCCAGGTGACGATATAACGTCACCTCAGGTTTAGTGTTTTAAAACATGTATAAATAAATATTTCACAACTAACAGCGATTGAATTATGAAGTATATATTATTTCGATTAAATTATTAACAATTTAAAATATTTTAATGTTTGCTAAACATAGTTTTAACAAACTAGGAACATTGCTTACTGCATGGAGTTGTTTGACAGCACTGTACACGCTCAACTGTTTGTCACTGTCAATGCAGTAGCTTCTCGTGTTTATTTCTGTGGTGTTGTCTAACAAGGTTATCTTTCCTCGTGTTTATTTTATTGTGAGTTTTGGTTTTAGTGTGTGAAAAAGATTTAAAACTGCTTGCATTAGGTGTAAGTACCATGATTATACGAGCGATGATAGCGCCAAGTTGGTGTAAAATATTTTGTCCTTTTGAAGTACCGTACACAATAATCACTTTGAAATAAACAATAATCGCTGGAACCAGGACAAATTAAATATTTCTGACCTCTCTGGTCACTGCGCTGCTAGTGTTGATAGCGCTCAGTATAACCGGGTTCAGCGTTGATAGCGCCGCATCGTAAACACGACAGACCACGGTGCTGGCGGCGCCGGTACTCGGTTAACGCAGATTCGCTCTTATTACATGACCCACGGTATTTCCATTTACCCAATAAAGCGATGTTGAAAATGTGGTGCTATCAGCGCTCGTATAACATGTATCTAATTATCTAAGGAAGGATTTCACCCAGAATGCTTATTGAAGAATGTCTGTAATAAGGCCTAAGCCTAGTCATTTTTAAAAAGTAAACTTTTCTTATAAATATAAATGGAAATACAAATATTTCTGTGTTGTTATCAAAAGACAAATTTACAAAAGTGAATACCACAATAAAAATTAGTGAGTACTTAATTTTTCCTGAGTTATTTATTTCGTAAGCTATATCTCATTGTACATGTTTTTTTACATGTAGCATAAAATTATAAACAATATTATTAAAAGTTTGATATTTGATTTAGAAAGACCATTTTTTTATATAGCAGAAAAATATATTTAGAATGAAATGATATAGCTTCCCACAAGTAAATTGTTCTTCCTTTTTTTTTGTAAAGGCTCCCAAAAATCCTTTTTATTATATATTTTTTTATTATTATTATTTAGGAGGTGTACGTTAACAAATTTTTAATAATTATAAAAACTTTTTTATTATCCAATACATTTTATTCCTAACAATTTAAGACCTCACTTATAACAATAGCACACTTATTGACAAAGTTATACATTTTTTACCAAAACTCTGTAAAAAGCCTCTTAAGGCTCTGGTATTTTTCGACAGTTTTGTGGTTGTGATGTGTTTGTACACATTTTGGAATTCCAATTTTTTGGTCCGGGGTTAAAAGGGTTAACAAAGTTCAAAATATGCTAAAAGAGGTTTTTTCGTAGGTTTTGTACTTTATCTGCAAGATTATCAGTTGTAAACTCATTGAGACGAACAAAGAGATGCATGACAGTTCATGGATATGGAAGCTTAAGACTCTCCAAGCAACTTCAGAACGACTAATATTGCTCCCAGCCTCATAATTGGTAACGTCATCCTATTCGCTCTCTTCACCACTGTCCTTGTTCACATATTTGTATATAACGATTTCATATGTATATATATATATATATAAATATTACCTGTTATTGATCCGTCATGTGACCTATTTGTTACTTACGATGCGTTTCGGGATCACAATTCTATTGTCAAATTAATAAATTATTTATAACTTTTTATAATTATTATTATAATTAATAAATTTATAATTTATTAACCCTTCCCGCGCTATGGAAATTTCGGACCACTCACACTGTAATCCTACATACCCCCAAAAAATTAAGTTCTCAATAAGTCAACGCTAATTTTTTTAAATTTTCTTATAGCAAAAAATGAGATATGGGAATAAAAAAATGGTTTTTTAATCAAAGTTGGTTTATTTGACAGCAAAATAAGTGAAAAAATATTACAAAATTAGGAAGAATCAAGCTCGTGAAACCCACACTGCTTTATTACATATTGTGTAGTTAGGTTACTATAAAATATTGTAAGAATAGAAATTTAAAAAAATTCAATTCTTCTTCAAAAGAATTCAATGTGTTACATTGTTTTTACAGCTCAGGGTGTGGTAGGTACCCTTTGAAACACGCATCGGGGTGTAGGTTGGGCCGTGCGGTGCAGGTCTCGCAAAGGTAGATCGTTTCCTTTCTCATTCCTTGTTGAGCGCAAACAACACATCTACCAGTGCCCATTTCTCTCATTGCCATAAAGTGTTTTCTGCCAAAAAACAACGAACGCAGTACAGTTTCGTACGGAGTCTTCACGGAACTGACTTGCGAGTTACTTCATCAACAGCGTTAGCGTCGCTCGAAACAGAGCATTAGTGGTGTAGCGCGCACACTTAGGTGCTCCTCCCACAACACCTAGAGTTCAGAGTCGACCGCCATTATGTTTTTTAACCAAGGGATATGTTACCCAATAACTGCTGCACTCAAGTGGCAAAACTGAAAACTATTTAGTCCTGACAATACACTCAATGTTTAAAAAAGCGAGTATATTTGTCCACAGCGTTTTGAGTAGAGTCAAACTTAGTGGTTATATTCGTCTACAGTGAGGGAAGGGTTAACTTGACAATGGGTTTGCGATCTTGATACGCGTCGGAAGTAACAATTACGTCTAACAAATAAGTCACACGATGGATCAGTAACAGGTAATATTTAATATTATTATTATTATTATATTATAATATATATATACATTTACATTCGAAGTGACTTGGAAATCAAGCACTATGAAACTAAGACTTCATATGATTACATAATTCCATGTTATTAAGTATTGAATAGGTAGGAAAACTAAATTAGATGTGAACAGTGTATAAAGAGAACAGATTGAAACAGTATATGTAATTAGACCTGTGGTAATATTTTTGTTAGGAATATAATTATCTTTATTCTTAACATAGTCAAAAACCGTACTTCTACATTGGATTTCATTTATCAATTTACACAAAAAAGTTAGAAATCAGCGGTACAGATATCTGCGTGAACCCTGGCATTTGACCTCGCTCTGGCGCGATGGGCCGGAGGTGTGGGGAAAGGACGTAAGTGGAGAAAAAAACATTTTCCCACACCGTTTTCTAATGTGACTCTTCCTTCAAACAAACTAGTGGATGTTTACCTCATCCTTGAACAGAGATGTACCGGATACTGGATATTCAGTCAGTGCTGAGTCTTACTTGTGGTTATTTGCTTTCGATTGTTGTGCGTGTTTTAAAGTTTTAAGTTAATAATGCCATCATCTCCCAATTTGCAGTATTCAAATAAAAGAACAATAAGCTTTTACAATAGAACTGAAAATGATTTAAAATATTACCTCATATAATATATCAGTGGCAATTTAAATAAAATTACATACATATATTATAATATTTGAGCCCATTTAATTGCTGTTACAAGTCTTTTTAAATTTAATTACATTATTTAATGTTCGTTTTTCTAGAGAGAATCGCACATTTTAAAGTATTTTTTATAAGTAAATGTAGCCTTTTTAATCCCATTTTTTCTCTTTCAATGTAACTTTCTTTGGTCTTTTAAAATACTTTAAATGAGCAATTCTGGTATCTATCTTTGTATCTTTGTATCTGTCGCGGTTCTCGAAAACGGCTCTAACGAATTCAAAGAAATTTTGTATTTAGGTGTAGTTTTGATTTTTAAGTCCACCCATATAGTTGTATTTCGTGTAAAAACGCAATTTTTTGAGAAAATCTAATTTAAAAGTTAAAAAATTTTAACATAGGGTCTTATGGGTTGCTATGTTCGTTACAAAATAACAACAAAATAGTAAATAAAGCAATCAAAACAGCTGTTTATAAATAAGCCAATCTATACTGTTTTAACGCGTTGGAAATAGGGTGGAATAGAACTGAGATTGAGTATTATCTAAAATCAGCTGTTCATTGGATAGTTTTACTGTTAAAAAACAAGCTAATTTATTCTGTTTTAGCACGTTTTGGAATTAGAATAAATTGGGCCTAATTTAACAATTTATTTTGTCACAAAAAAGGTAAACTTGGCAAAGATGGATAAATTCTAATAGTCAATTTTGTAATATAGGCCTGGCTCATTTCTGAAACATAGTATTGAGGTTATGTTAATCCTGCAATACATTTTACTATATCTAGGCCTGGTTTCAAAACTTTAGTTGACAGAAGATAGTAGAACTAGGACTAAAATCGCAATGAAAGCCTCTCACGTTTCTAAAGTATGTATTTGAGGTTATAATTAATCTTGTAATTACTGTTAATATATTTAAGCCATCTGAGGCGGGATTGGGACGCAAAGCGTCTAGGGGCAGAGTCCCTAGTTAAAATAATATGTTCAAAAGTACCTCAAATATAAACTGATAAGTATAAAATTGGAACTGGTTTATCTACCCGCCGGGAGTACTGATGTTTTTACTCACTATCCCAATTTGAACAATATCAGAGCAGATTTTTTTTAAATCTGTTCTTAGTGCACTTCTGGAGAGCCTAAGATTTAAAAAAATGTATATAAAAATGTTTAGCTCTCCACAGCTTTTGTATTGGGAAATAAGGAAAAACATGTCTTAACTTAGACCTAGTGCCTTAATCTGAATTAAGTAGGGGGTGTGGTCAACTACCCATATGATTCCGAAAAAAAAAGCACTGGGCTGAGTAAACCTTAGTGGTGCTGCCAAAAAGCAATATCATAGACTTCTCTAGGAGGAGGGCCAAAGTGGTGAAGAGTTCCGTGTCATGGAGAAGAAGAGGGAGCGGTTGGATAAAACTACACCCAAACAAATCCTCAAGAAAAAGAAAGGAGATAATACCTCTATTATGGGGTGTAATGTTCCTAGACTTACTGGCTATAGTCAAGCCAATTCAGGTGTTAGAGTGAATATCATTCCCTACAAACTTTCACAGTACTCTTTTGACCAAAGAGAATATTGGTTCCTTACAGAAGGGGGTTCTAGAGTTGGCGCTAGATATGAGGGGATCTGCCGTCACTCCCAAATTCAATGGGTTCAGTGTTAAGACATACTTTTGCATCCTTAACTGTTCCGATGAAGGAATTCCAAACTGGATTATCATTCAAACCCTGAGAAGGAGCCAATCCGCGGTTGGGGAAAAAGATATCCTGAACTATTACCTATATTACTGTGGCATACTTCCCTTACTGCCCTGAGGACTCCAATGAGAGGATACTGGACTTCATAGGGGCTCAAAATAAAGGCCTCATCAAGGACAGTTGGAAGGTAGTCAAGCAGATTGTGAAAGGACCTACAACTGAACTTACCCTCAATATTGACCACAGGTTGGCGAACACCATTAAGTCTTTTAGTTTTTGCCTATGCTTCAAATTTGAAATCATCCTGATCCCCAGGCTGAAAAAGCATAAAAGGGAGATCGAGGGGATTGCTGATTCGGAGGTTAATGCTCCGGCAAAAGGTGGGTCTATTCCAAGAGCCACGGTACGGAGTAGGCCTTATTAGCGAAATCTCAACATAAAATGGTAAGTTTATTTATGACAGTAACCATGGCAGACCAAGAGCTTGCATTCTTGTTTGCAATATATGCTATCCCTGTGTCAGATTTGGTGTCCAGGGACTTTGTAACAGTGTTGGTAGAGGTACCAATTCCGGGGGGTAGCTATGAGGCTATTGTGGCCGTGGCCTCAGCCTATTTTCCCGGGGACACTGATGTTATTCCACCTCCTGAACCTTGAAAAAATATCAAATAACAGGTTTGATTGGAAATTCTTTTTATCAGGATTATATGAAATTTTATATTTGTCCTTGTTACAAATATACATGGATGTACAGGAGTAGTATGAAATCTATACACACAGGATTGCTACACCGACAGACATTTTAAACGATAAGCAGAATTTCAAATCAAACCTGTTATTTGATCTTCTTTCAAGATTAGAAGAACCAAATAAATAAGATAGTTTCATTTTAGTACAATATCAACTGCAGCCGGAATAGTCAGAGAAAGCATGTTACCGCCTAACAAAATAAATTAAAGTGACTAATTATATGTTAAAATAAGTGTTGTGAATGTTTGTTAAATGTGTTTTAAATTTTAAATGTCAAAATATGTTGAACTTGTTAAATGTGATATTTAGATGAGCTGTTTGACAAAATTATGACAGAGTACAATTCTACGGATACTACACACGTGACCATGGCTGAATAAAGATCCAAAACGGCCAGAGTGTAAAAAAATCTACATAAACGGAGAATAGGGATGTAAGTAGCTTAAATTATATTATAATTTAAAGTTCTCCAATAGGGCAAAGAATATATAAAATAACATTTTTAGTTTTATAACATAGGTAAGATCAATGAAAGAACTGTTCATTCATTATTACAGACAATTATTTTATTAAAATGCTTATTAGGATAAATATTTCTTAAGTAAATTTAATATATCTATATTCTATAGCATAGCAAGACTAATTATAAGAAATAAATATGGTAGGCCTACCAAAACTTATAAAAATAAATTCATGTACCTGGTGTCCAAAGGAGAGTGAAATTGTGGAATTCATCATGCCAACAAGCATCTAAACTACGAGAAACAATTGCCTGTTTTATGACGTCACCAACTCCAACAATCAAGCCACATTCCAGATGACGACAACTTAAATCATTGCCATTTAAATTCAAATCTCGGTTACCACGAGACATTGCAATATTAATTTGGCCAGAGAAGAAACCAGGACCATATACTGTATCTTTGGGAAGCAACCATATTTCTAAAAAAATAGTATAAAGATAATGAATTACTGTACTTTAATGGAAATCTAGTTAAATACTTTTGCTTTGCACATTTCATTCATTTCATTTTATTTCATAGCCATGGTACAAAATATTGTTTGGCCAGGTCAAATTACAAAATCTTGCTAACATGTACAAAAACTATTTCATTTACATAAATAATTCAAAGATCATGAAATTACAATAATAGTCAATTAATAACAATAATACAATAAGGTAATAACAAACAACTATCACATTAACCACCGCTAAAACGTAACACATGTATCCACTACTAAACAAAATTAGATTTTACAATATAGTCAAAACTCACCCCCAAAAAGTCAAACTAAAATGTATGGTGGATGAATTGTCTTACCGAGTAAAAAGGTTTTGATGACAGAAGTCGTCTTAAATTATTTTTAAATTTTATGAAATTTACTTCCAGTCGTAAATAATCTGAAAATTTGTTAATAAAGTCAACACCTGCATGAGAAATAAGTTTTTTCACAACGTTTAGCCTAGGAGGGTGATGTCTTAAAAAGTTAGAACTTCTTGTGTTATAACTATGAACATCCATGTTGCGCAATGTTTGACCTTTTTTCCAACAATGGATTATAGTTTCAAAAATATATAAACATGGACAAGTTAAGATGCTTAATTCTTTAAACGCTTCTCTACAGGTTGCCATTCTGTTTAGACCTACTATAAGATTAATGATTTTTTCTGTAGACGTAACACTGTATCTAACCTCATTCATCGAAGAGTCACCCCAAAAGAAAACTACATACATGAAAGTTAATGTCTAGTATTGTAGTGCAGTTAACAAAATATTTTTGTATTAACTCATTCAAATCTCAAATTTGTATTTTGAAATGTAAATTCATGATATTAATTACTTTATAGTGTTTACATTCCAAATGAATGAAATATTTTCATAAAGTTTTCTTAAATCTATGATGTCTATTTTTATAATCTAAATATTGTAAATGTCTCTAAAGATTAAATATTGGGATTGAAAACTAAGAATTATTCATACTTCCCACATTGTCATGGGCGTCATCAGCAGTTTTTTATTGGGGGGGACACATTCCGGAGGATCAGTTGAAAGGGGTACCGGCGGGAATGTTGAAAATATTACTGTACCTTTCAAAACATCGTTTTTATGCATTTCTGAGGTAAAATTAGGTGAACATGTGAATATTGTTTTTTATTGTCTTCTTCTTTTATTCGCTTCATAATTAATTACAGTATTTGAAAATTTCTCACTATTTAATTAAGCACAAGCACATAACTTTTGTTCACAACGATTATATTAGGATAGTATGGTAAGCGCGACTAAAATGTAAGGTTATGTTTAACTGAACTGCTGTTGATTGACAAGTAGAGTGGAACCAGACAGAATGAGGGAATGTCGGGTGCGTTGTCTCCATGTCTGCTAGCCTTTTTCCGCCTACATCAGCGTCGCGTCCTTTCGCGTTGTTGTTTTTATGATTACCTTACGACATTTTGTTACCCTTAGGCTGGTTTTATGCAAGGCGTTTGGCGTTGCGCAACAGACCAGGAGCATTTATGCACAAAGCGCCTAAATTTGTGTCGCTGGAGGAATGCCGTGTCTTTAGATCCGGCGATAGATATTTAAAACTTGGGTTCCAAGACTGTCGCTCGATCCCTCTAAATACATTGAATCAAATTAGTGCATTTATGCAGAGCATTCGGCATCTCGCGGTATAGCAGTGGACAGGGTTCTGCTCTTCTTTAAATCTGGGGGTTGGGAAGGTTTTATTGTTCTATACATTTTATGTTTCCATTTTCTTTCGAAGGTGTTCTTTTTTTAGTTTTAGTGTAGTTAACTATTACAGTTACCAGCAATTGTTTCTTGTCAGGTAAACCAAATAATTTCTTATGCTGTCTGTTATTTTTCTGTTTAAGGAATTTGTTTTTGTCAGTAAAACGAAATAATTTTGTTTATTTGTTGTTTTCCAGTTTATATCAAAATGCACAATCTATTGTTAATGTTATGATTTAGTAAAATAATTTTGTAATTCCTTCTGTTTATCATATTTCACATATTATTATTTAGTTTCAAAAATTTAGTTTAGTGTCT